>JPKE01002704.1:0-18411 GCA_000750995.1 Pseudogymnoascus sp. VKM F-4520 (FW-2644) | reverse complement strand
GAGGTGGAAAGGGTAAGGGGAAGGGCAAGGGGAGGGGGGAGGAAGTGAAAGAGGTTGGTGAGGGGGTTGGGTGTCCGCTGGAACAGGAAGATACACCGCAATGAATAAACGGATATTACTAGTACTTCTACGAGCTCATGTTAATTCTTATCAGTGACACGTTTTTCAAGCTTGGACCAGAGATAGGCTGCGGGGTTGACTCCATGACTTCTATCGATTAAGACGAAGCTAGTATATACCCCTCTAACGTGGGACTGAAGAGGAATGCGTGGACAAGTAGCAAAACATAAGAAAATACGATGCTTTTGGATTAACAATACACAAGCTTGGGCAATTCAAAAAGGTCATAATCAGAATTTAAAGTTGCGAAGAACACGTTCGTGCTTGTATTGGATCTTGTACTGCTAGCTACTGCCCCTCCATAACCCGCCAGGAAATCTGATTTCCAGTTCCTGGCAAGACCCCGCTGGCTGCCCAACGGAAAACCAAAGGTTAATATTCAAACACATCCTCCAATTATTCGTCAGAGGTTTGGTGTTTGAAGAGTCGAGAGGTTGAACGAAAGCGATCAAGTGTGTGGACAAGCAAGAATGCAAAAGCCGTCGTGATTCGTAACTTATGAGATTATTCTGATCATAGCCGCGTGATGACGAGATTAGGACGATTCTCGTAGGGTTCGAAAAGGACGTCGTTTCCATAAGAAGTCGAGCCAGTAGGTCGGCTGCCTCGAGTTGTCGAATGTCAATGTCGAGTTGTTTGAATCGTTGGATGACCGCAAAAGATCGTCATCTCTGAGCTATATCAGATAAGAAAATAATTCCAGTCGTAAAATGCTTTGTTGGAAGGAAAGTGAGTTCAAAATGAAAGTCGCTGGGATCAAGAGCCGCCCAACCAAGTTAGCCTTGCGGCAAGCCAGATCTCTCTCAAACCCATGCAGAACACCAGGGATCACGACTTGGAGGTACTCGGTGATAAGCCTACTCCTGGGCGTTTCCTTGGCTGCGGCGCATCTTCTCGCCCTCGAGGTTCTCGTATAGGAGGTAAAGAGCGGTCTCGTTGGCCTTGGCGCTGCCCATGATGGTGAACATTCTCTCGCCAGTGTCATCGTGAGGGGCCTTGGCGATAGAGATTCTAGCGCCGGAAGTCTTGCGGATCTCGCTGATCTTGCTTCCACCACGGCCAATAATGCAGCCAACCATGTCAGAAGGAATGCTGATGTTCTGTGTCTGGATCTCCTCTCCATTCTCGTCGTGTGTTGGGACGCCACGGCCGGCAGTCTCGCCATCAGATCGGCGGTTGAAGGTCCTTGGTGCCTCCTGGCTGAAATCAGCACCATTGCCGGTGCGCATCACACGTGGGCTGCTGTATTCACGGCCCTCGTTGCGAACGCCGCCTTGTCCGCCACCGGTCTGGGTGCGGACAACTGGGTTGTAGAGGACAGTGCCGGTTCCGCGCTCCCAATCATCGATCAGGCACTTGCAGATCTCCCAGATCGCCTTCTGGATACCCTCTGGGGTTCCCTGGACTTCGACAATTCGCTCGGTGGACTGGGGAAGCATCTCCTTCTGGGCAACCATCCTGACGCCTGAGACGTCCTGGATGTGCTTGATTTTAAGACCCTGGCGGCCAATGATCGTGCCCATCTGGTTGTGAGAGATGAGAAGTTTGATGGCTAAAGCGGGCGCAAGGTTAGCAGGTGCTATCGAGGATAAAAAAAAATGCGGGGTTGTGACTTACGATGAGTCCCAGTGGTTGAGACAAGTCCTCCCATGCCCATCATCGGGGCACCCTCCAGAAGGGCCTTGGCGACAATCGCGTAGGCCTTCGAGATGGCATCACATCCGCCAGTAATGGTCAGGATACGGTCGTGCACACCCTGAACAACCTTGCTGACACCGGCTTTCACACCGGTCTCGTCGCGTAGGTCTGCGACGTTCTTTCCCGCCTTTCCGATAATAACACCGGCTTCCTTCGAAGAGACAATCGCGCGGAGGGTCAATTGAGCAATGGCGTAATCCTCCTCAGTCTTTGGGGCTGGCTCGCCATCTGGTCCAAGGCGCTCGCCATCAACGTTGAGGCGATCCATCGCGTCAACGACATCTTCAGCGCCGGACTGGTCGCGGGTATCCTGTTGAGACATCTTGAATTGGTGATGTAGGTTTGTTTGAGGTGAGAGGAGTGTGCGGTCGAGTTGGTAGTAAGTCTGTTGGAGAAAGGTGGCGAGGGGGGTACGATGCGATAGAGTTGTTGGAGGGTTCGGGAGGCGGAGAAGGTGGGTGGTGGGAGAAGAAGGAAGTATGAAGAGGTGGAGAGGTGAGGAGGGAGGAGGAGTTGACAGAGAGTGAATCTGCCCGTGAGGATGAGTTTCTTTGTTGAGAGGTAAGGAAGAGAGAGGAAGGGTATCGCAAGCAGAAATCGAGTGGAGAAGAAGGCGGTAGCTTTTGGTTCTTTGAGCGTCTCGCTTAGCGCGAAGGGACCTCGTTCTTTTGTGGTGGTTGAAATAAAATTTTACTAGCAAGAGAAAGGCGGGGTCACTATTGGAGTACGTACCGCCAGCTGCCACCACTTTCACACTACCAATACACTAAGAGTAATCAGAGCACCAATACCATCTACTACTACTATATTCGTATTTATATATGTGGTTGTAATTCATCATCCTAGACTCTGTTGATCCTGGACGATGTTGATGCCGTTGGCTACTGTTGGGATACTGCTGGTTGCTGTTGGCTATTGTTGGCTCCTGTTGGCTCCTGTTGGCTACACTTCTACCCTATGATATTCACACAATGCAACGTGGAAGAGCTATTGCCGTATTGGGCAGTGCTTGCTTCCCTTGTTCCCGCTTGAATGCCGTATGAGCTATGGACCATCCGTGGCACGCTTGCCAAAAGAATCATCCTGCATGAGCTTGCCCCGGAACCTGCAGGTAATGCCCGCGGCCAAGCGTCGTGAGCCACTGTGAAAGGTCAGAGGCCCCGGTCAGCTCACTTCACTACACATAACCACATAAGGGTAACGCTGTGATGCTCCAGTCAATGTCGACAAAGGTCTTTGCCACTGTCGCCTAACCATGAAGGCCCTCTTATTGGGTGCTCTAGTCGCGTTTATGCAGTGCAGATACGTCTGGCCTCATGTGAATATGATTACTGTACAGTACAACATTGTGTACAAGGGCCATAGCCGGTCTTTTCTATTTCATAGCTAAATTTCCCTCCCGATAATATCAATCGTGTATTATATTATCACGTGTCGGACCTTTTTATAGCCTCGAGGCCAAAATCACCCTTGCTCCCGGTACGTTTAGGTGACGCCTGTAAATTGACGTCGTCCTCGTCAGCATCATCGCCGAATAGGAATGCGCTTCTCTCTCTGGCAGCGCTTGAACCAGGCTTGCGACCAGAGGATAAAAAGGGCGACGAGCTCTTTATCGATGCGGGCTTGTCAGAAGGAATCGAATGCTCGTCTGGCCCCAGCATCCACGCGAACGACGACTGAGCTAGTGTTGACCGAGCAGGAATTCCAGCTGTCGGTTGGCTTAGCTCGCTCAGTCCTACACCGAGACCTTCCGAAGGCTGTGTGACTGAAGCCCTTGGTCTCCTTGGAATACTTCTACCAAGTGTAGGAGACGTCCCCACATCTGGGGAAAGGGGTTCTACCTGCGAATTTGTTGTTTTGATGCTCTTCTGTGGGCTAACTGGAGTAGCTACATGGCTTGCTTGAGATTGAGGTTTTTCTTCTGGCTCGTTCGTTCCAACAACTTCTGCATCTGGCGCAGTACGCGGCGTGTCCGGTTCTAGCGGTAGGCTTGAGTCTTCTAGGCGAAGCATTATAAATCGAAGCTTTTCGATTGCGTTATTGACAGATGTCGACTTGGTTGGCGCATCCTCAGTCGAGTTAGATGCTTTCTGGATTTCTTCTATTGTACCACCTAGTAATAGTGCTAGCGTCTTATTTCGTACCTCGAAATCAGACAGTGATTTTCCCGTCTCTGCTACCACCTCGTCGACCGACAGTGCATTGTTACGAGAGGCCCTGCGAGGAGACCCGGGTCCGGGTGAGAGCCCTTGCATGTTCCTCTTGACCTCATCAACGGCATCTCGTACAACCTGGTTAATCCCAAGCCTTTCGCCGCGCTCGAAAACACCTTTGGCGGCGCCTTGGAGGAGTGCCTCCACGCCACGTTGGTCTTGCAAGAACCTAGCAGGTGAAGGCAGTGGCGATTTGCGCCCCGAAAATTTGCTCTCAGCACGATGCGCCTTTGCCCGCCCCGCGGGAGTAGCAGGCACGGAACGTGATGATGGCGGAACTGGAGCTCGTCCAGTGTATTTATTTATGAGTTTCGCCCCAGAAGGTGCATTGAAGTTCTCTCGCAGGTAAATAGCATCCTCTACGAACGTTTGAGGACCATAAGGGGGCGTCGGATGCGGATATTTCAACAGTAAGGTAAGCGCCACAGAGTAGTCGGCATCAAGCACTGTGTTCTATTAGCTTCATCCGACTTCGTTATTCCAAATGGCATCTTACACTGCCATCTAATCCTCAGTAGCATCGAAACACAAATCATGTCTATAAGCTCTAGGTCAGGGTCTTCTGCAAATAGCTTGTCCCACAACGCCAGTACGTCCTCGAAAGGAAACTCTCTGCCAAAAAGCAGTCTGATCCACCGTCTAATTACGCGCATCAGTATATTACCCGACCAGGAAACGTTATCAAAAACTTACATGATAAATATTTGAGGCAAGATTTCTATCTGAGTCAAGTGTGAGGCTAGTTCAGGATCGACTTGGGCAAGCAGTACTTCATGTATTTGCTTGCTCCTTTGAACTATTGGCGAAGATCCATATTGAGAGCTGGATGTAGACCCTCCATTAAGCCTCTTATCAGGCTCACCGAGTTCATAAAACGACTTTGCCGTCCTCATGATTAAGTTAAACAGCGTAAAGGAATCATGCTCTATGAAGCTTGCATCCAGCGTATTGAACATGAAACGGTCACCATCGTCTGATAGGGCTGATCCCTCCGGGGCCATTGGTCCCAGTGCATCTCTTTGTACAGCCAATAAAATCGGTGCAGCAAGTTCGTGCATACCCTGCCGATACCCTATATCCTGATTAATTTTGCAGTATATAAACAGGATTTGCAAAAGTGTCTTCTGGGTCTCGGGCAGTCGAAAATATGGCTCGTCGGGCATGCATCTTTCGACATCTTGAGCGATTTCGATGCAAAGTTGCTCGTCTCTACGAAGCGTATTCCAGGGGGACTTCTTCAAGTTAGCCATGAACGAGAGAGTGGGGAGTATAGTTTTGAGAATGAGGGGTCACGGCAATTGTCGTACATTGTCATCATCATTAAGAGGATCGATACTAGAATCAAGGTCGCCTGGCCGTTCAATGAATCTCAGAAAATGGGATTTCAGCGCACTGTACGCAGCTCTCGAATCCTCACTGGTCGCCGCCCATGTGCTACGGTCAACGCTCTGAAACAATAAGAAGACCTAACCGCAGCGTTACTAGTGTACGGCAAAAGGGCACGTAGCTATTATCCATACTTTCCAACAAACAGAGCGCAAGCCAGATTCGCATATGCTATCAACGTCGGGTTTAACTAGGCTCTGGAGGCCACCAACTTTGGAGGCTCCCTCTGTGGTTTTTTGCCATCTCTGCCTATCAAGGGTCAAAAAGAGATACCCACATCCTGATGATATTAACTGACCTCGATTCGTCCAAAGACCTCATTACTGCAACTCTGGGGAGGCTGGTAACTCCCAAGGTTGCTCAGGCTTCCGAGGTCGTTGACGAGTTTCGTGACGTGATGACTTCGGGGCGCGGTATCTTTCCGCGGCAGACCTCGCCAGGGTCCAATATCAACAACATCTTGTCCAGTTTACGTCTCAAGCTTTGACCAAATACCACCCCACTTCTTTACGGAAGGCATCACAGTTCCGATTTAATAGAAGGTTCCTTGTGGTGAGGTTTCCACTCACTATTTATCCCGCCATTCCGAAAAGCGCCACAATATTCTGGGCCTTGAGGATCCATACTCCAGGAGCTACGCCATCCATATCGTCTCGTCGCAAGGAGCCCGCGATGTCTGCAGATCTTCTTGCCGAGTTTGACGCATACTATGTAGCCCCGCAACAGGGTAATTCGAAAAATGCAAGTGATGGCAGCAGTAAGCCATCCTCTGGCCTGAATGATTTATCGATTTTTAGTCCAAGCAATGCCTCGCCAGCGCAACCCGACCTCACTGCCCAATACGGTTCCCAAAGGACCGACATATCCGATCTTAATACGTTAAGTGGCTTCTATGCGGGGGGTTCTAGGGAGGCGAGTAGGCAAGAGACGCAGGACGATGTTGATACCTGGGGAGATTTTGAGAGCCCGATCGTTGATTCGGGGGCGGTCAAAAGCACCAATACACAAGGATCTAGCGACCTGTTGGGCAGTGGCATGCATAGCATGGGGTTGAGGCATGGACAGGTGACAGGCGAGTCAAGATACGGCGCCGCGAGGGTTACGACAACTCCACAAGGCAATTTCTTACCCAATACATCCAACGTAGCCCAGTCGTCCGCTGCAGGATTCCATACCAAGTATCCGCCAAATCCAAAGCCAAGTTCCACAAGTTCTGTACCAGCGCCTGTATTTCCTAGAAATCCAAATGTTTTATTTGATGCCGATAACGTCTCGGATGACGATGACTTTGGAGACTTTGAGACTGTGGTTACGCCGCCACAGAAACAATGGCAGAGTGGATATACAAACGACAGTTCTGTATTAGCTGGATTTAACGATACTAAAGATCCGCTACCTTTAGCCTCCAAGTCTCGCCCATTGAGTCCCTCTCTAGCCAGGGAGATGCCACAATCAGCCTCATTACAGGAAGAAATCCCATTCGCAGAGTTAAACCTCAAAGGGGGGAGTACTGGCGTCAAGAAGCAACGAGATCTAACTTCGCCATCGCCCCCCCGGCCAGATTATGCACGTCCTCGCACAGGTGCTGCATCCTTTCACGGTTCGATTGGGAAACCAGATATGCAACGAGAAAGCAGGACCAACATGGGCGTAGAGTCGCCTCCTGCAATGATAAAGGAGAAACCCTCTCGGCATACCAGTGATAATTCCTGGGACTGGGATGCAGTCGAGGCTGCGCCCACCGTCAAAACAGTGCAGCCAGCAAAAGAAGATCCGTGGGCGTGGGACGTGGCAGACACCCATCCAAACGAAGATCAAACATCTTCATCAAGCGCTCCACCACCTACCAATATCCCTCCGCCTTCGGTGCTACTGACTGTATTCCCCCAGCTCCTCGATCTCTCGCAGTCAAGCCTCTTTCGACCAGTTTCAAGCCAGCCGTTTTCACTCAAGAACAGGATACTGTCTGAGCCATCAACGATCAACTTCATAAAAGCTTACGTTCTCCTGGCAACTGTTGCTGGACGGATTATAGCTGGCCGTAAGTACCGCTGGAAACGTGATACACATTTATCACAGGCTATGAAGATTGGGCCCGCTTCAGCTGGAGGGAAGGGTGGCATGAAGCTTGTGGGAGTCGACAAAGCTGAGATAAGCCGCGAGGACCGAGAGGCAAACGAGTTTATTCGAACATGGCAGGATCAGGTAGGCCGCCTCCGTTCGGCTGTTTCCATTGCCAATTCTAGCATCAGAGATACCTCGGGACATATAGTAGTGCCTGAGATCAGTGGCACAATGCCAGTGCGTACAGCAACTGCGGCAGAAGGCGCTGTTGCTGCTCCCAAGCCCTGTTTCATTTGTGGCCTAAAGCGGGACGAACGTATTTCCAAAGTCGACGTTCAAGTGGAGGACAGTTTTGGGGAGTGGTGGGTTGAGCATTGGGGCCATAAGGCTTGCAAAAACTTTTGGATGGAACATGATAGCAAATTAAAACACTCTTGATTATTTGCTTCTATGGTCCAGTGTTTCCTGTGTATTTTTGATAGGCGCTTCTCAAGTCTCGGTAGTTTTACTCCAGCATCATGACATTGAAATGAAGGTTTGACACGCCAGAGGGCACTCATCCTCACCGAACTTATTTTAAGGCATCTCTACCTTTCAAGGGTGTTGGCCGTTGTTACTCTGATGGAAACTTCAGCAAGAAATGATATTCGCCTACCATGAGGCTTGCTTCATAATAATGATGTAGGGTCACGTGCAGAATATAAGGTTGTCTTAAACGAGCCTAGTCAGGGCTTCTCGATCCCACAGTTCGATAATCGCTTCGCGAACTTCGTGATTTTGCGACGATTACGACCGACACCAGCAAATCCATTTCAGCTCCGACTCGATAATCAACATCGGTCAAAATGGCGAGTAAGTTTGAGGATGCTTCGACTCCCAGGTATACACTAACGGCGAACCTCTCTAGAATCCAAGAACTCGTCCCAGCATAACCAGTCGAAGAAGGCTCACCGTAACGGGTATGCACCACCATGACACCACAATTTTTACAATCGAAGACCGGGATCGATCGCCTGCACAAATTAAAGAGATATTCCGCCGGACAGTTGCTAATTTGTGTATGCCAATAGTATCAAGAAGCCAAAGACCTCCAGATACCCTTCCCTGAAAGGCACCGACCCTAAGTTCAGAAGAAACCACAAGCATGCCCTGCACGGAACTATGAAGGCACTGGTTTGTCTCGCCTCTCGAAGCGTATTGTACCAATACTGACTCTTCCCAATAGAAGGCGGCCAAAGATGAGGAATCGACATAAAGTGGTGTGAGATCTCTCGGGCGAACAGGGCGTGGTAGATTTTGATGAGTGCTTGCGGGCCGCGGTCTGCCAGTTGTATCCGGACTGTTATAATGCGCGAATCGGCGAAATAGCTCTGGGGCACAGAATTGAACACGATCCAAATAACGACTTCAATGATTATGCATGGTGACATCTCAATTTGCTATCTACTGTGGAAACCCTTGTGTATACAGCTTTCTTAGGCTTCATTCCTGAGAATATCTTACGTTTCAAATCCAGTTTAACAGCTGACGAATTTCCCTCCCTCGTTGCGAAAGCTCAATGTTGCATGGATGCTTGGAGGTAACGGTAAACGACACATTTGGCCGCTGGGGTCTGGCTCTAGAGACGGCAGGAAGTATGATCTTCGAATGGAGCCCAGAAGGCATCATATGTTGACCACTTCAGTTAATATATGAGGGCTTTCGCTCGCCTCTATTTTCACTTCGGAGTGCGTGAACATATCAGTTCTGCAAACACGGTTGCATCTCCAAGTCGCTGCGAAGGTCACAAATTAATTGAAAGAGTCAGGAATGTATTGTGCCTAGCTAAGTGACTGCAATAACTCGGTAGCATACAACCTGTTATATCTTGAGCAAAGCTTCCAACATGGTGTTGACGACGAGTACAATAATTCAGGGGTATATATAGCAGACGCCTTTCGTGATCCCAGTATTCCTGCTTGTAGCTTTTCTGGTCCAGTGCTTCGGTATCAGTCGTCGAAGATACCACGAATCTAAAGATGTCAGCAACGCAAAGGGCGCCATTCTCAGGAAGGGTTCTCTGACCTGGGATACTCGTTGCGTAGGTGCTACGTTGGAAGGGCTCGCGCTTCGTTGTCGGGCCATAGACCCATGTATACTGTGAACTGCAGGATAACTCTCTTGGGGCCCACGAGACGATGCCTTGAGTTGTCCATCCTACATTTCAAGTTAGCATAGGCACACCATATGCAAAATTTAAAGCAGTCATCCTCACGGTATCGGTGCCAGCATCCCATCCAAGTAATTCCTCGTCCTCGCCTCCGTATCCTGAAGGATTCCACCTTCGATCCTCTTCATCGTCTGGAAGAAACAAGGAATCCGAATTAATGCTTGGCTGTGGTAGCGGAGGCGAATGGCGAAGAGCACGCGCTCGATGGCCCAGCAGGGTGGCTGGCGTTGCCCCTGAGCGGGGTGGAGGTTGCATGGATGCAGCGGGTTGTTGCACAACATTCGAGAGAGATGGATCTTCCGTATGTTGTCTTGAAGGTGCTGAGGTTGAATTCCTCATAATTGCATTTGGCAAAGGAACAGCCGATGTAGCTTTATAGTCACCTATAGTCATTAAGATAAACTCGCTCGTCACGCCCTCGTCGCCATATTTCAGCTGCATTGGCTTTGACGGATACGAGTAGGCTGCTGAGACCTCAGTGTCTAAACTACCGGCATGCTGGACGATAGCCTTGAAATCTTTAACGCTTATGATAATGTGCAACATATCTTCGACATTGAACTGGCTAAATTCCGTAGTATCAATAGCGATCGACGTATGTAATGGTTGTTTGAGTACTTCTAAGATCGAGTTAATCAAATTAGCAACGAGGCAATGGTGATTATAGGAGCTTCGTACCTTTCCCCGCAACTATTTTCTCGGTGTAGCTCGTGAATATTGCTCGCCCATCCTTTGCGTAGATATCTAGCTGTTCCGTCTTAGGCCCGAAATGGTCAATGAACTCTCTCAACACGCAGGATGGTATTGACCAATGGCTCTTGGACATTTCTGGCTTAAAGAGAGCATGCATCGACGAGGATGACTCAAAGGTCAATTGGTATGTTTTGATGACACCTGGTCTACAGTTACTTTCAAATCCTACGAGTGTTGCGCCCTACTTTCTTACCATGCCTACATATCATTTGAGCGACGAAGCGGCTCTTGACTCCTCCGGCTCCGTCCTCTACGCTCACTTCGCATCTCTCGATGCCGGTATCCTTTTCACGCAGAGGATCTATTGATCGGCCCTTGAATATGGATGCTAAAGCCTAAAAGATTTAGTCATGGTCCTATATATATAACGCGGTTCCCGTCTACCTTGTTGTATAGCCTACAGGTAAACTTTGCCTTCGTGGAACCCGAGGATCGAAGGGGGTTATATATATATTTAGAGAAAAACTTGTTGGTGGCAAATGTGAAGGACGCATATCCCGTCCTCGTAGTGTTCAAAGCTGTCAACACAAGCTTCATAGAATCAGCAATCAGAACGGCACACTATTTCTGCTTTCTGTGAACACACGTGATCTCTTGTTGCTTCCAAGGAAACCGATTCATTGAACTTTCCCAGGCATATGAGAGCATCATGCATCTTCCCCACCGCCTCGGGGCTCAGAGTAAAGGTTAAAACTGCCATGGGATAAGTCCTGTTTTGAGGTTGACAAAGGTAGTTGTTCAAATATACTTCGGTAGACGCTTGAATTCCGAGGTGGGTCTTTCCATTTGGGACCCTGATGACGCAGATAAGATAACGCGACAAACCCCAGCACAATACACGTCTGCCTTGTGGTACGTTTCTTAACAATTGAAAATTCCTCAATAACATGGATCTTGGAAGGGAACCCAATTTACTGGAATTGTACGTTTAAGTTGTTCGGAACACAACTCATCCACGCGAGGTAGTGTTGTCTTCTGAGACCTTTTGAGGTCCTGTTGTTAGCAATGGCCTCTCTTCCGCCTGACCTTATGAACATGATATGTGAAGAACTGGCAAGCCGTCGCGAGTTCGGGACCCTTTTTCGTCTTTGTCTGTCAGGGAAACAGATGGCAGGGGGTGCATTATGGTGGCTGTATAGGTAAGACTATATCCTCACTGTGTCAACACCATTCAAGTCACCGAATGTTGCTTTGAAAGCAACCGCGTAACCTGTTCACATTATGAACGCCGTCATACACATCATTACTATTATCTCTGCATGATCTGTTGCTGACTCATACCAGAATTCATACGCATGCGTCCATTAGAGGCGGGGAAAGCAATGAAGATGAAATGTCGAGAACAGGTGAATTTAAAGAGACGAGCATTGCCGCACGTGTAGCCCAGCAGAAGCGGACAGTATCCCAATGGGCCTTGCAGTGGAGATCAATTATTTTGTCAAGTCTTGGAAAGACTGTTTACCCATACTGCCTCTATATACAATCTCTTGATCTTCGGAACTTGGTTGACCTCCTTGAGGATGATATTTTTCGGGACAACTTTCAAGATATGTTCTTCTCGTCACTCCAGTCGTTCGGTGAGACGCAAATTAATACCAGAGCCCTGAGGAGCAAAGGAAAGGAGCGAACGCGGATTAATATCCCCCTTATCATAAATTCCGTGGGAGATTCCATATCCAAATTCATTGGGGACTCGGCCAACCTACTAGGTACCACGGCAGCGCTGGATTCCATTGACCTTTCTGGAAATATAGATCCGATTGCGTTTCCTACATGGATTTTAAGACTCCCGAGGCTCGAATCCATGGCCTTGTGGGACGGCAACGTTCTTAATGCACATGCCGGCGAGATTATAAAGAATCACTGTCAAAATTTCAAGAGTCTGAGTATATACACTTGTCATGGAGACAAAGTCGATTTAAATTTGGCTGCTTTCTTCAACGCTTTGCCTAAGAACACGCTAAAATCTCTTCGCATGTTCAGTTATAATGATATCGCTGGGGAAGCGTTCCAGGCACTGAACCACCACGGGGAGTCCCTCGTCGACCTTGCCCTTGGCAATCTGAAAGCCCCGGCAATCAGGTCTCTATCGGTGCTCAAAGGTCTCACCGCACTCCGAAACCTCCACTTGGATGACGCCGAGGGACGCATTAATCTAGAATCGACAGCAAATGATAGTTTCCTCGAGTTAATCGGTTGGGTTACTGGATGCATGCAACTAAAAACCATTCGCCTTAATAGGTTTGTGGACGGCCCCGCCATTATGAGAGCCCTCTGTTTGAACGACGAGATACGATTGAATAGCATCAGCCTTAGAGGTTATACCTTTGCCTATAATCAAGAGCTCCATCGATCTCTAGCCAACCAAACTGAATTGGAGTTTTTGTCGCTCAGGGCAGAAACAGAGGAAGAAGAAGACGACAATACCCGTGAAGACATTGATATTCTAGTCTCCTCGCTCACCTCGCTAAAGGAGCTTCGATACCTTGACATACTCGAAACTTCCAATAACTTCCAAAGCCTTCAGGTCGAACTCCTTGCAATTTCTCTACCGAAGGTAAGTGCGTTGCTTAGACCTATGATAATGCCGGGGTTTCGTCTATCATGCTATTTATGCGATTGCCTTCTTTTTCTCTTACTAATATATATTTCTAATAGCTTGAAGAATTATCAATCAGCGGCTATACTATGGGTGATGAGGTTTGGGGGGCTATCTCACAGCTACACCAACTTCGAAGCCTATCATTTCACTCCATGACGACTTTCACGTTTGATGGGATAATGGAGTACCTATCTAATCTACAGCAGACTAATTATGGTCTTAACTTGTATGTCATGAACGCCTCTTCTGAGGGCCGGTTGAGCCATCACGAACAGGAAGTCATTAAGGAGACAATCGAAAAAAAAGTCAATGGGCGATTCTCCTTCGTCCAATACAGGGAGGCGGAATCCGATTCCGATTCCGATTCCGAATCGGACTGACAACATGAACCTTGCCGCCAGTGTACAGTTAACAGGCCATAATGATGGTTTGGGGGCAATATGTGTTGCCCACTCCGTCCACTTGTATTGTACTATATTATCGATGGCCTTCAATTGTCGAGTGTACTCTACATTTGGGGGAAAGTTCAAGTGCAGTTTATTTCAAGGGCAACTAGAGTATCCGTTATGTACAGGTGGGGGGAGGTTATTGGGGTTTTAGAGTATGATAAAGCCGACATAGTGTACTATGTTTCTTATTTGGAGTCTCAATATCCGAAAGACAGAGCGATCTGGATTTTTCCAATGCGGTTGGTTTGAGGTTTATTATTGCTCTTATGTTACGGTTGGTTTGTGTGACTAATGGGGACTCGACCCCACTATACATCTGTCTGCGTACGGTCGACCGCGCCATCAGTCAATTATTGACCTAACTAAAATCCGTTCCCCCCCAAACTGTTTAAGTCTTCGCTCAAGCCACTACGTGATAGACAGGACTTGTAAATCTTCCACCCAAAATGGCCCAAGGACGAATTCTGGTAATTGCCGGGTCGGATAGCTCTGGCGGGGCGTAAGTCTTGCGGCAGATCTGCGTTGGAAATGGATCGCAAATGCTCACAATCAATTTAGTGGACTAGAGGCCGATCAGAAAGTCATTGCAGCCCATGGATGTTATGCTATGACTGCTACGGCCGCTCTCACTGCTCAGAATACCACAGGCGTCTTTGGTATCCAAGTAACGCCTTCGGATTTTGTGCGCAAGCAAATCGATGCTTGTCTTGATGATATTCCAGTTGATGTTGTGAAAATAGGTAATTTACCTGGGAAATTCCAGTGCTCTCTCAGCTGTCGGAAATAATTAATAATTGATAGGGATGCTGGCTTCCTCCGAAACGGTTCTGGTTGTAGCTGATGCTCTTCGTCGACATAAAGTCAAGAAAACAGTTATTGATCCTGTATGAGTCTCCCCCGTTCTAATGGTGCCGTTATTCTGACTATAATGAGGTAATGGTATCGACCAGTGGCTCTCACCTCTTGCATGAAGACGCCATTAGGGTTTTGAGAGAGCAGCTGCTACCCCTGGCTACCATTCTTACACCAAATGTACCAGAAGCAATGCTCTTACTCAGTGATGCTGGGATACATGCTGAGGCCCCTACATCTGTGGACGATTTGGTGAATATAGCCAAGACTGTTCAATCTCTTGGTCCGGAGTTTGTTCTCCTCAAAGGTGGCCACTTACCGCTTCAAAGCAATGGTGTCATGGCTTCAGTCGAATCAGAGAAAGAAATAGTAGTTGATGTGTTGTATGGAGCCGGGGCATACATTCGTATCGACGGTGTTTATCAGACGTCAAAAAATACCCACGGTACTGGCTGCTCTTTGGCCTGTGAGTCTAATAACCCCTTTATCTACATCTCTGGCATAATTTAACTCCGTCAGCGGCAATTGCCTCCAATATTGCAAACGGTTTCGATATGAACAGGGCTGTCAAAGCTGCCTGCAGGTATGTTGAGGTGGGTATCAGGACTGCAAAAGATATTGGAGCTGGAAATGGCCCTATAAACCATTTTCATTCAGTTTATACATTGCCTTTTGCACCGTATGTCAATCCCCCCCTCCAGACATTGTACAGCTTCTCACTGTTTTATAGGGGTCGGTTTATCGAGTACCTTCTTGACAGGCCTGACGTTAAGGTTGCATGGCAAAAGCATACGGAGCATAGCTTTCTGGAACGCCTTGCCGATGGCACACTCCCTGTAGAATCATTTAAGAGCTATTTAATTCAAGACTATCTTTACCTAGTAAGCAGCATCGGTGGCTTACTGCACGCTTTACTTACTCCCCCCAGGTTCAATATGCCAGAGCAACCGCCCTAGCTGGTTATAAAGCTCGAACATTGGATGAAATCGCCACGGTACGTTTGGTTTTGAGCAAGTATAGCTATCATCTTACTGACTTGGACCAAAGTCGGCCAAGGTGGTTACGCATATTATCCATGAGATGAATCTGCACATCGAATACTGCGAGGCGTTCGGTGTCTCCAAAGAGCAAATTGTTGCCACCGAAGAAGATGAAGGTGAGTACCTGTTATTTGGCAATATATTGTACGCGTCGCTAATGATTTATGGAAGCTTGTACTGCATATACAAGGCAATGTACCCTCTGTAACCCAATATTTCGGTACTAATATTTGGCAGATATGTTCTCGACGTAGGCCACTCGGAAGACTGGTTCGCACTTCAGATTGCAATGGCACCATGCTTGATCGGTTATGGTGTTATTGCTCGGAGGCTATACGATGACCCATTGACGAAGCGTGAAGGCAACATTTACTGGAAATGGATAGAGAACTACGTGGCCGATGACTTCGTTGAGGCCGTTAACGTTGGGTCAGGTAAGTAATTGATTTCGTATCGAGTAAAACCACACTCATTCGTGATAGATGCTATTGAGAAGCACGCACTTCTACAGTCTCCCAGCCGGCTGGAGGAGTTGGTCAAGATATTCATCCATGCAACTAATGTAAGCTTTCCTCTTTCGCCAGAACCTATGAATTGTGTCACTGATAGTCTTGAAGATGGAAACCGGCTTCTGGAATATGGGAGAAAGGCGGGAATAAAATATATATATATAGGATAGATAAACCTGTTGTACTTTTCCGAGTACGAGGCTGATAATAGAGTTCTACATGTACTGTGCTGCCCAAAGGCCCTTTGCGTGCGGGCAGGAGAGAATTGATAGTAATTAAATATAATAAAAAACGATTCCTTTATATTAATTTTAAGTAGCTAGCTTTTTGAAAAGCTCCGATAGTTTCCAAGGTAATTAGAGCCGTTAAATTATTTACTATTAATATAAACAAGTCGAGCAACTGCAACTGCAGGGTTTACAGGTTGTTACTTCCCTCCCTCAAACTTTTGGGTGGCGCGAGAGAGTAGTGTGATAAAATTATATCATGGGTCTTACTGTCTTTGTTGCCACAATATCACGTGACCACGCAATTGCCAAAGTTAGAAACTTCGAGCCTAGGCCCAAAATAGGGTAGTCCCTTCCGAAAAATAATTTTTGTTTCCTTTCTCCCCAACTTGATTACTTTAGGTTGGATTCCCCCCATCATTCTTTCCATCAAACACAATCAACCACTCCCTCCCACCTTATCGACACGACTCGCAGCTCGCAACATCACAACAGAGCAGCTTCATTTATACTATTTCGGAACGCGATTCACTCGCATTTCATCGCCAACAAGTCTTAAGATGTCGTACGGAGGCGGATCTTACGGTGGCGGTCGCGGAGGCGGAGGAGGCGGAGGAGGCTACTCAGGGTACGATAAATATGCAAGCCGCGATAACTACTCCAGTGGCTACTCCTACGGGTATGGAAAACCTATGGTCTAGAAATTGTTGTGAAGTTGAACGCACCTGGTGTTCGCCCTGTTCCATGGCTTCTTTACCAGCCTTGTCTGGTCTCCCACGAATGAGCCATGGCACAGGATGCAGAACACGAATGCTTCCTGTCACATTTCATAGAATATATTGGGACATCTGCTAACTTTCTATAGTGGAGGCGGCGGTTACGGCGGCGGCGGCGGTGGTGGTGGTGGTGGCTACGGAGGAGGTGGTGGCAGTGTGAACGGTTACTCTGGAGGTGGCGGATACTCTGGAGGTGGTGGTGGTGGATACGGCGGCGGCGGCGGCCGTGGCGGCGGTTTCGGTGGTGGCGGCGGAGACCGCATGTCAAACCTTGGTGATGGCCTCCAGAAGCAAAGCTGGGGTACGTAAATGTCTACTTCCATTCGATTCGTCGCTAACATAACTCTTCAGACATCGACACCATGCCGAAATTCGAGAAGTCTTTCTACAAGGAGGATCCTCAAGTTACCAACCGCTCGGACGCCGATGTGGCCAAGTTCAGAGCTCTCCACAGCATGGCTATCACGGGAACTAATGTTCCTAAGCCAGTCGAGACATTCGACGAGGCTGGCTTCCCTGCCTACGTCATGAGCGAGGTTAAGGCCCAGGGATTCCCTGCCCCTACCGCCATTCAATCCCAGGGTTGGCCCATGGCCCTTTCTGGACGTGATGTCGTTGGTATTGCCGAGACTGGTTCAGGAAAGACCCTCACATACTGCTTGCCCGCAATTGTTCACATCAACGCCCAGCCTCTGTTGGCACCGGGAGATGGCCCCATCGTTCTCGTCCTTGCGCCAACCCGTGAGCTTGCTGTCCAGATTCAGCAAGAAATTACCAAGTTCGGAAAGTCCTCCCGCATTCGCAACACTTGCGTGTACGGTGGTGTCCCCAAGGGTGGACAAATCCGCGATCTCGCCAAGGGTGTCGAGGTTTGCATTGCTACTCCAGGTCGTCTTATCGACATGCTCGAGTCTGGCAAGACTAACCTCCGCCGTGTCACCTACCTCGTTCTTGATGAGGCTGACCGCATGTTGGACATGGGTTTCGAGCCACAAATTCGCAAGATCCTCGGTCAAATCAGACCCGATAGACAGACTTGCATGTGGTCTGCAACATGGCCAAAGGAGGTCCGCGCTCTTGCGTCCGACTACCTGAACGATTTCATCCAGGTTAACATTGGTTCTCTTGAACTCTCCGCCAACCACCGCATTACTCAAATTGTTGAGGTTGTTTCCGAGTTCGAGAAGCGTGATAAGATGACCAAGCATCTTGAGAAGATTATGGAGAACAAGGAGAACAAGATCCTGATTTTCACTGGTACTAAGCGTGTTGCTGACGATATTACACGATTCCTTCGCCAGGATGGTTGGCCCGCACTCTGTAAGTTTACTTCGTTTTTTATTGACCCACCTCGTACTAACGGTTATCTAGCCATCCACGGAGACAAGCAGCAAAACGAGAGAGATTGGGTCCTGAACGAGTTCAAGACTGGCAAGAGCCCCATCATGGTTGCTACTGATGTAGCTTCGCGTGGTATTGGTATGATTAGATCCCCCTCCCCCACCGACCCCCC
>JPKE01002701.1:0-23342 GCA_000750995.1 Pseudogymnoascus sp. VKM F-4520 (FW-2644) | reverse complement strand
CCCCCCAGTCACCGCCCCCCAACTCCCCAATGCCGGCCCAACCCGACCTGCCCCAACCCACCCCTGAACTCCTCGACTCAATGCTCACCCGCAAATTCGGGCCCGAGGTCCAGAACTATTTCTCCGGCTCCCCTCTCAACCGCCTCTCCTTCCTGCGCACCGACCACGCCTTCCTCGCCGCCGCCATGCATCACCCCAGCACCGCCTTCATCGCCGTCGACGACCTCGCCCCCGCTGCCCGCGATGCCTCCAACCTCGCCTACGTGAGCCATGCCGACCTCAGCGCTGTGATTGGGGAGAACCCCTTTGCCAAAACGGAGGCGGAAACGATAGCTGCTTACAACAGCACGGTGCGCTCGCCATTGGTCTTGTTCCTTGGCATTAACGATACACGACATGAGGGGTTCGAGTACAAGGCGTACAAAGGAGTGCCCTACTTCGCGGTGGACATCACACCGAAGGGCTCGAATGAGGAGGCCGCAAAGGGTGTTATAGAAACCCTAAAGGCGAAGAACATGATCTTCCTCCAAGGCCGAAGCGCCATGACGCTCAATGCCGCAGATGGTACTATTCCCCCCTCAACCCCCAACCCATTCCCATACAGACCCCACTAACACTCCCAGCCGCCATCTTCGCCCAAGCCCGCGCCCTCCTCGACTGGAACGCCCGCAACCCCTTCTGCTCCGGCTGCGGCCAGCCCACCCTCTCCGTCTCCGCAGGCACCAAGCGTGTCTGCCCCACCACGGACCTGGCCCCCGGCGCCGCCGCCCGCGCCCCCTGCGCCACCCGCGTCGGGGTCTCGAACCTATCGTTCCCGCGCACCGACCCCACGGTCATCATGGCGGTAATCTCGCACGACGGCACGAAGGTGCTGTTGGGGCGGCAGAAGCGCTGGCCGACGGATTGGTTTAGCACGCTTGCGGGGTTCTGCGAGCCGGCGGAGAGCGTGGAGGAGGCGGTGAGGAGGGAGGTATGGGAGGAGAGCGGGGTGAGGGTTGGGCGGGTGGTGGTGCATAGTTCGCAGCCGTGGCCGTATCCGGCGAATTTGATGATTGGGGCGATTGGGCAGGCGGTTAAGGGGGGGGAGGAGATTAATCTGGAACATGATCCTGAGTTGGAGCAGGCGAAGTGGTTTGATTTGGAGACGGTGAGGACGGCGTTGAAGACGGGGACGAGCATGTTGGATGAGGCGCCTGGTGAGGGGAGGAAGGAGGGGGATTTGAGGTTGCCGGGGAAGACAGCGATTGCAAATCAGTTGCTGCAGGCGGTTGTCGTTGGGGGGTTCTTGGGAGGAGATACGAAGATCTAGAGGGTGGAGAATTGGTGAAGGGGAGATAGATGTGGAGTGGTAAATTACCAAGAGGAAGTTATGAATTTACTATTAGATAGATGGATATCGGAGTTAGATCTAGATTGTATTCATGATTTTACACCGTTTCTAATCTGCGCCAATTTAACAGTAATATTTCAACTATCAGCAAGCCAACCAGATACTCTGGGCTTTACAGTGGATGCTAAGGGGTATATACAGCCGCGTGCTCTCGTTGAGATAAGGCGATCTTAATGTGCTTATATATACTTATATGGGTTCATAATCCCATTCTACGCTCCGTTAGCAATCTCATCAGACTCTGGGGAAAATATGGACTTACCGGATCATATAGGTTCTTGATCTGCTTCATCAGCCCAATCATAGTCTCACTCCTACTATACCCAATATACTTCTTCTTCGCCAGACCCAGTCCATGCTCAGCACTAATACTTCCCGACCTCTTCTCAATCCACTCGTACACGAAAGGCTCCAGCGCCGCCTCGACCGCTTTATCGTACCTCCTAACCGAAACGTTGAGATGCAAATTCGAATCACCCATGTGTCCGTACCCAACGACATCCTTGACCGGATGGCTGTCGGTGTCGCCAATCAAGCCCGCCTCCTCCATCCGGACGCGCGTGTCGTCGACGAGGGTATACATCTCCGCCAGCGGGATGGAGACGTCGTACTTGTACGCGCCACCGAAGCCACCAATGGCCTCGGGGACACCCTCTCTCCAGCTCCAGAGCGCCTTGATCTGCGTCTCGTCCTGGGCGACGACGCCGTCAAGGACAATCTCCTTCTCCATCACGTCCTCGAGGAACTTCTCCAGCTTCTCATTGTCATGCTCGGAGTTGGAACCGCTGGTCTCGATGAGACAGTAGAACGGATGTTCGTCTTCGAGTGGCGATTTGTTGTTTGTGTACTCCTTGACCATTCGCTGGGAGTTGCGGTCCATGAGCTCGAAGGCGGAGAGGATCTCGCCTAGTTGGCCCTTGGCTTCGATGAAGGCCTTCTGCACCTTCTCGAAGCTCTCGAGGCCAAAAAATGCCACATTGACGGCCTTGGAGCGTTGCGGGCATTGAATAGCAACGCCAGTTATGATTCCAATTGTGCCCTCTGCGCCGATGAAGAGCTGCTTGAGATCATAACCGGTGTTGTTCTTCCGTAGCTTCGAAAGCTCATCAACGATTGTTCCATCTGGCAAAACGGCCTCAACACCAAGAACAGTTCCGTGTAAGCTACCATATCTCAGCAGCCGTAATCCACCGGCATTTGTCGCGAGGTTGCCACCGATGTGGCAGGAGCCTTTCGCACCCAGGTCCAAGGGGAAGATATGGCCACGGTCGGCAAGATAACGGTCGGTGGTCTCGAGAATACAGCCAGCATCCGCAACTAATGTTCCGGAAACCTCGTCAAACGATCTAATGCTGTTCATGCGGCCCATCTGAATAACGATTTCATCGAAGACTGGAACTGATCCGCCCACCAATCCCGTGTTT
Source organism: Pseudogymnoascus sp. VKM F-4520 (FW-2644) (assembly GCA_000750995.1). NCBI lineage: Eukaryota > Fungi > Ascomycota > Leotiomycetes > Thelebolales > Thelebolaceae > Pseudogymnoascus > Pseudogymnoascus sp. VKM F-4520 (FW-2644). The sequence goes on along the minus strand of JPKE01002701.1, from coordinate 20,528 downwards.
CCTCCCTGTGGCACTACGGCCAGCATGTTATCGTTGCAGTACTTCAGAATCTTGCTCACTTCCTCCGTCGAGCCCGGCTTGAGAACTAGCTTCGTGTGCCCGCGGTATTTGCGCATCCAATCCCCATTGAAAGGTTCCATGTCGTCGGTAGCATCTTTGGTGACGCCGTCGATGAGGGCAGATTCCTTGCCAAGAATGCCCTTGAAGTATTCGACATGCTCAGCTGTAATTTCCGCAAAGCGGCTGTCACGCTTGATCTCTGGGTATGAATCGGTGGTGAATTTGATGATTTTCGTGCCCTCTTGGGCTTTCGCCTCTGGCGCTGCATTACTCTGCCATCGACATTGAAGGGGCGCCTTTAGCTGTTGGGCGGACACGGCGTAGCGTGAGGAAATCCTCGTACGCTTCAGCGTAGGCACAATCCTTGACCGACAAGCCATTTCTAGTTTGATGCTCAGAATGAACAAATTGAGCACCCTTGAACTAAACCCCAGACCCAAGTCGCCGATGCCAAGCCCGCCGATTTCGCAAGTCCTCAGCCTTGTCGCATATGCCTTAAATACGAGGCAACAGTAACAGTTCCCGTCGCGTAGCTCTCCATGCGTATGCTCTCGTAGCCTAAGTCCAGACCAGACCACTGACAAGCAACCCAACGACTTATTACAAGCTGCAATTCATTACCGTAACCTGAATCCATATTGATTCCTGGGTATAAAACGCATAAAGGTCATAATTCAAGATGTCAGGATACGACAGAGCTCTCTCCGGTAAGCATCAGCTCCATGGCAGCATCCATTCGTTGAGAACCAAGCTAATAGCTCTATAGTATTCAGGTAATTCCATACGTGCCATGTTGCCTTCGCCTTTCTGACAGTTGTGAAGTCCTGATGGACACGTTTTCCAGGTTGAATATGCACTGGAGGCCGTGAAGAGAGGTGCGTAGCCCTTCCCCATCTATCACCATACATACTCACCTCCATCCAGGAACCTGTGCGGTCGGTGTGAAGGGAAAGGATATTGTGGTTTTGGGATGCGAAAAGCGCTCGGCGATGAAGCTACAGGACACCCGCATTACGCCGTCGAAGATCGGACTGGTCGATACACATGTATGCCTCGCTTTCGCGGGCCTGAACGCAGACGCCAGAATCCTGGTCGACAAGGCGAGGTTAGAGGCACAATCACATCGCCTGACCGTTGAGGATGCGGTTTCTATCGAATACATCACGAAGTACGTGGCCGGTGTTCAACAGAGATACACGCAGAGTGGAGGTGTCAGACCGTTTGGTATCAGCACCTTGATTGTCGGATTCGACCCCAACGACTCAACACCCAGACTCTACCAGACAGAGCCATCTGGAATCTACTCGGCATGGTTGGTCCCCCCATTATTGTTTATTTACATCCAATGCCATATACTTACAACTGAATAGGAAGGCGAACGCCATCGGCAGATCGAGCAAGACAGTTCGTGAATTTTTGGAGCGAAATCACAAGGATGATATGGACCGTGAGGAGACAATCAGGCTGACGATCAAGTCTCTCCTTGAGGTTGTGCAGACCGGAGCGAAGAACATTGAGATTGCCATAATGGCACCTGGGAAGACGGTGGAGATGCTGCCAGTGGAGGATATTGAGAGCTACGTCAAGAACATCGAGACGGAGAAGCAGGAAGAGGCAGCTAAGAAGAAGACTGGGCGTACTCCTGGTACTGGACAGGCAGCCATCCTGACAAAAGGTCCAGATGACGCAGCGGATAAATAGATAACTCTATGTTACCCCTCATCTTGTCCAACGGCGCCACGATATCCTTTTTAGACACTGTATACTATAGCAAATGAGCGAAGCTTTTTAAGTTCCCTCTGATATATTCGCCTGTGAAACTAGCAGACCCGCGCTCATAACCCATGCCGCTAATTTGGATATTTAAAAGCTCCTAGCCATTTCCCTCTCCCTCGCCCAAGCTCCCTTCCCCAAATATTGGCATTTAGCCCAGCTTATTAGGCGCTTCCTTGACGTCGAATATGGTCCGGGCTTCCTCTTGTCGCTCTCTGTTGTCGATCAACATCCTGTTGTCGACTCGAGCATCCTCGCCCTCAAATTTCAGCATCGGCTTTGGTGTCTTGGCTTCCAGCACAAAATGGTTATCGCAGTGCGGGCAGTACTCGTCACTTTCTTCGAACACTTCGGCGTCTTTTCGGAAGGCCTTTTTGCACTTTTTGCAGGCGAAGGTCTGGTGGGGGGCGAGTTAGGCTTGGGGTTGCTATGGATTTGGATAATGGGGATCTTACCATGTCCATCTTCTGCAGTAACTCATGGTCTTCAGACTCGAGATGGCACTCTGCGCAATCAAACCATTTTCGGCCTGTTCAATAGTTTAGAAAGTGCTTTGTTGACTGGGCTAATCTGGTGTTGGGATAGCCATACAGCAAGGTGAACGGATGGAAACTTGAGCGTTGAGGATGTGTTTGCTGTGGACCGTTAGAAAGCCTGCATATTCCAAAGGTCTAGAATATTCTCACCACATGTTGACGCAGTAAATTGAGCAGTTCAATAATAAATTCGTTGACACAGACGGATTTTCGTACTCAGATCTCACCCACTACGGATATTCAGAGGCGTAAAGGCATGAACGCGGGGCGCGTTCGGACTATTTCAGATTAGCGCATTTGATGACTCAGGTGGGCCTCAGCCTTACGATATCTCAGGATCGTCTAGGCCCTCCAGCAACTTACTCTTGTTCACGACAACCTCAAGGGTTGCATCTACAGACTCGAAGATGCCTCCCAAGAGAAAGGCAACTTCTAGTATGGCATACCTTTTGCTGTACTGTAATTTGCGTCACTAACATAGGCAGGTGTCCGTGGACCGCCAAAAACAGGAAGAGACTCGGCGACGTCTACACCTGGTCCCGCCACTCCAAGGAGTATAGACAGCAGCGATGACAACTTCTCGGGCGAAGAAGCCAGTGAGACAGAAGAGGAGAATATTGATAATGCCGTAAATAAGTTCTCGGCAGAGAGCTACAAGACTAAGAAACTTGTCCGTCCAACAGAGAGGGATTCAGCAAGCCATCACTTTGGCAACAATGACTTCTCGTATCTGTCACTTAAACCTGATCACGACAACCGCCCTCTTTGGATAGATCCCCATAAGGCTCGAATTATATTAGAGAGCTTTTCACCTCTCGCTGCCCAAGCCCAGGACTTTCTGACAACTATTGCTGAACCCTTGTCTCGACCCGAGTACCTCCACGAATATGCCTTGACGCCACACAGTCTATATGCAGCTGTGTCTGTTGGCCTCGATCCAAATGATATTATATCTACGCTAGATCGTCTTTCTAAGATGCCAATACCTGACAACATTCGAGAATACATCACAAATTGTACCCAGAGTTATGGAAAAGTCAAGCTGGTCTTGAAGAATACAAAGCATTTCGTGGAGAGTTCGGATCCTGATATGTTACAGCGGCTGCTGAAGGATGAGATTATCGGGCCTCTTCGTGTTCAAGGCTCTGAGGATATCACAAAATCGTCAGCGCCCACCATGCAAGGTCTGGTCATCCCAGGAACGAAGAATGCGGCCGGGGTGCAACAAGCGGGGACTCAACAAGTGGCAATGAGAGAAGGCGAAGAACCTCCGAAGCAAGACGACATATATGCTACGCTAAACGAAGATGACGACGATGACGACGATGCAGAGGCTGTTCATTCGTTTGAGATCCAGGATAATTCGGTTGAAACGGTACAAAAGCGGTGCTTGGAGCTTGCACTACCCATCCTCGAAGAGTACGACTTTAGAAATGATCAAGTCAATGCGAATCTTGAGATTGATTTGAAACCGAGTGCACAAATTCGAAGCTATCAAGAAAAGAGCTTGAGTAAGATGTTCGGAAACGGTAGAGCAAAGAGCGGGATCATCGTTTTGCCTTGTGGAGCGGGGAAAACACTTGTCGGTATCACTGCTGCTTGCACCATCAGAAAGGGGGTCATCATTCTATGCACCTCTTCCATGTCTGTGGTTCAATGGCGGCAAGAATTTCTCAAGTGGTCGAACATTAACCCGAATGATATCGCTATTTTCACTTCTGATCACAAGGAGAAGTTTACGCGGAATACCGGTATCATCGTGTCCACATATTCCATGGTCACTCAGACGAGACAGCGTTCATACGATGCTGGGAAGATGATGGAATTTTTACAAAACCGAGAATGGGGTCTTATGATTCTGGACGAGGTGCACGTTGTGCCCGCAAACATCTTCAGAAAAGTCACATCTTCGATCAAGACACACTCAAAGCTTGGTCTCACAGCCACACTTCTTCGTGAAGACGACAAGATCAATGATCTTAACTTCCTAATTGGTCCCAAGCTCTATGAAGCCAACTGGATGGAGCTTGCAGAACAAGGGCACATCGCAAAGGTCCAATGTGCCGAAGTCTGGTGCCCGATGACTACTGAATTCTACTCGGAATACCTGCGCGAAACCCATCGGAAACGCGGCCTTCTATATATTATGAACCCAAGGAAATTTCAGGCCTGCCAGTTTCTGATCGACTACCACGAGAAGCGCGGCGACAAAATTATTGTCTTCTCTGACAACGTCTACGCTCTAAAAATGTATGCTGAAAAGCTGGGAAGGGCATACATTTATGGAGAAACACCTCAGGCTGAGCGCATGCGTATTCTGGATAACTTCCAGCACAATGAGAATATCAACACGCTGTTTCTCTCCAAAATCGGGGACACATCGCTAGATCTTCCCGAAGCGACTTGCCTCATTCAGATTTCTTCACATTATGGTTCTCGTCGCCAAGAAGCTCAACGACTCGGGCGTATTCTCAGAGCAAAACGCCGTAATGATGAAGGTTTTAACGCCTTCTTTTATTCCCTTGTGTCCAAAGATACACAAGAGATGTACTACTCATCGAAGCGACAGGCCTTCCTTGTTGATCAAGGATACGCCTTCAAGGTCATCACCCACTTGCAGGGAATCGAGAATCTGCCAGGCTTGGCATTCTCAACACCAGCAGAACGTCGCGAATTGCTACAAAATGTAATGATTCAGAATGAAGGTGCTTTTGACACGGAGAAAATCGCGGATGATCTCTTCAGTGTGAATGGTGCAGGTGGCCGCAGCGCCGCATTCAGGAAGAAGGCGGTTCGTCGGACGGCGGGCACATTGTCCGAGCTGTCTGGAGGGCAAGATATGGCCTATATTGAACAGAACCGCAGCAAAAATAAGGAACTGAAGAAGGACAAGAAGCCGAGCAATCCGTTCTTCAAGAAGCTACAGAGGGACGCGCAGAAGCGGAAGCTTGGCATTTAGAAGGTTTAGGATATGTGAGATTGTGCTGAGGCGTATGGGCATAGATATGGGGGGGCGTTGATCAATGGCATTGGGCATATGGGACGGCGAAAATTGTTTGCCGGGATGTATAATAATCTCGAGCACGGCGCCACCAAGAATACAATATAATAACAGATTGCGTCAGATAAGGGTGCTGTCTCGTGCTCCCGATATCGTAAAATTTGTGAGCATTAATATTGTAAGGTAGACTAGCGGTGAAACAGTAACATCAAGACGAGCACTGTGATATGGAACATGCGTATAGGGAAACTCACTTACCAAGCTGACAGGAGTGATCTTGTCATGTTGGCCAAAGTGAATATGTGGCAGTGCATACATCCAAGACTCCCTTCAAAAAAGCTTGTTGTTATATCGACCTGGGGTTAAAAAACCCCTCATATAAAAGTATTGTGCTGGTCACTGTGATAGGAAGGGATGATCTAGGATAATATCCTGTTCGGTCTGATTCTGTTGGCCCTTGACCTGCACTCCCTTACCGCACAGTTTGATATGTAGAGATAATGCAACCCGGGCGGCTTCGGGTTGGTGAATGCCGGATGCGTACAGTGCTTATACACTCGTACAACATAAAATACGGTAGATTCCATCCACGTGTGACTAGGATGGACGTTGGGTGGATGGTAAAACTCTATCCTTGGTAATTTCTATGTATTTTTATGTAGTGTGCACAGTCACTGTCGCTCAAGAAAAGTATGTAGAGTCGTATGCAGAATTGTATGTAGAGTCGTATGCAGGTCTGAGGTAGTGGATCGTTGGCCGATCAAGGACCCCCGTTCGCTCTGGTACAGCTCAGCTTGTTGTATGGCGCCGGCAGCTTTAGATTAGCTTCCAATCGAGGGCTACAGATAAAAAATTTGCTTGGCAATTCCCGGGGATGGGCTAGACTCAGCCCGCGGATTTGCGATCCCCACCTCGGCGCATTCTAATCTACCCTACAAGGACGACGGCACAACGTTTTACCTCTACCTACTCTTCGCCAACTGAGCATTTGTGAATTATATATATACCTATCTTACTTAAAGTCATGTTCAAGTTTTCTTCAGATCATCAGTTATAACACGCTGCCCACCTGTGCCACCTCTCAATCGCCACCTCCAACCTACATTCCTACGCAATGCCGCTTCTCTCAGGTCGCAACCACAACACAACCACTTCCTCATAACATAGGACGGCTGCTCTAGCAGAGTCTCACAGCATACTGCTGTGACTGTAGTCTTTGGGGCCGCTCCTGATAACCTCGTGCGGCGCCATACTCTACCAATCTCCCGTCCAGCCTCGGACCACTACCGTCCCTGTCTGGGATTCTTTCACCAGCCGCCAAAATGATGCTTCAACCCTTCGTTGATGCCTGGCATCAAGTCAAGGCCATGAAACCATCGTTCATGAGCAGGAAGCCTCATTTTAACTTCATCACTGTCCATTGTAAGTCAGCCCAGCCCTTGGGGTGCTAGTATTGCAGGCAATATTAACCCAACCGCAGACTTCTGGATCATCGGTTTGGCCTTCTTAGGCTCTATCCTCGTCGTTGCAGGAGGGAAGATTGATTATATCGATGCACTATTCTTCTCAACCGGCTCATGCACTCAGAGCGGCCTCAATCCGATCGACTTCAACGACCTCAACACCTTCCAACAGATCGTTCTGTACCTCCTACCCATGATGACCAATCCAATCACGAATAATACCTTTGTTGTATTTTTACGACTATATTGGTTCGAGAAGCGGTTCCAGCACATCGCCAAGGAGGCCAAGCGCGCGAGAAGGAGTATGTCGAAAACGAGGTCGCAGATGAAAGGAGAGCGGGACACAGCAGCGATAGAACACGGTGTGAATGGGCGGACGATAAGAGTTATGCATGACACCACACGAATGGGCACAACTGGTCATCCAGCAACCACAGGGGACTATGCAGAGGATACCGGTGCAAATACAAATGCAAATGCGAATGCACGAGACCCAGACGCACCAAACCTAGACGATTACGCAATAACGTTTGACAAATCGGAGTCTGAAAGCATATCGTTGAGCCCGAAGCATGAAGCGCCACAATTGAAAAGCGCGCCAACGATCAAGTTCGCAGACCAAGTTAAACGAAGCGATGGCGTTGACAGTGAATACCTGCGAGTGCCCAGCACGAGGGAGCCAGAAACACACATTGAGTTTCTGGAGCGCCAACGGAGGCTTACTGGAGGCGCCTTGCGGATCCCGGGGCCCAGGGATGCCGATAGAGGTGTAGCTCCAGAGACGATTGACGAAGCACATGTTATGTCAGGCATCCGCCGAAGTGATTCTGATGTTGAGCCATTGCCCCGGGGGCTCAATGGATCAAATGAAGAGCCCGAGTCGTCACAGAGCCCTAGCACTGATTCAGGCACTTCTGATCGCAGTAGCGCCACTGAGAATCGCCCTGTAACTGCTGATTTTGGTGCGCACGAATACTCGAGTAGATCCGAGCATGCCTCTGAGTCGACACGTGCTGCTGTACACAGTTTGGGCGTATTAAGATTTCGAAAGCCGAGATTACTGAGTGGTGACAAGGTCCATGGCGAGCATGAAAAGACGGAACGGACGAGATCAAGAGCCATGTCCTTAACGAGGTTGAAAAGTCACTTCACGAAAGATCAAGAGGAATCGGATCCTATGCCTTACATCAGTTTCCATCCGACCATAGGGCGCAATTCAGCGTTCGTTGATCTTTCTGAGTCTCAAAGGGAGGAACTAGGCGGGATCGAGTACCGCTCTTTGAAAACCCTTGCGATTGTACTGGTCTCCTATTTCTGGTTCGGGACCATCTTTACGACCATATCTCTCGTTCCTTGGATTGTTAATAACGCCCGTTATGGTCCAATTGTCGATGCCGCCGGTGTGAGTCGCACTTGGTGGGGCTTCTTCACTGCGATGTCAAGTTTTAACGACTTGGGATTCTCTCTCGTTCCTGACAGCATGGTCTCTTTCCAGACTGCCATTTGGCCTCTATTCCTCATGTCTTTCATGATCATTTTTGGTAATACCGGGTTTCCAGTGTTGCTAAGGTTCATTATTTATTGCACTTCCAAGCTGGTGCCTAAGGCGAGTGGGATATGGGAAGAACTGAGGTTCCTCCTTGATCATCCTAGGAGATGTTTTACGCTGTTGTTCCCGGCTACTGCAACATGGTGGCTTTTTTGGGTCCTCGTTCTCTTGAATGGTGTTGACCTGGTGTTCTTCATCATTCTTGATGTAAGTCCTCTTCCATATTTAATCCTAACGAGTATGAAGATGCTGACATCTAAATTAGTTTGGCAATCCAGTCGTAACAGATCTTCCTCCGAACATCCGAGTTCTCGACGGCTGGTTTCAAGCTACATCCACACGCACTGCTGGGTTTGCCGTTGTGTCGATAGCTGACCTACACCCTGCGATTCAAATTTCGTATATGATTATGATGTATATTTCCGTATTCCCTATCGCCATTTCAGTCCGTCGAACAAACGTTTACGAAGAACAGTCGCTTGGCATCTGGGGTGGGGGGGACGATGCCGAAAGCAAAAATGCGGAGCCTTCGTACGTTGGGTCCCATATACGTCGACAGTTGTCTTTCGATCTCTGGTTCGTGACACTGGGGTGGTTCATCATGGCCATTGCAGAAGCCGGCCGCATTCAAGACAAGGCCCAACCCGATTTCAATCTCTTCAGTTGCCTGTTTGAGATTATTAGTGCATATGGTACTGTCGGGCTCAGCTTGGGATACCCCGGTACAAACACTTCTTTCTCCGCGCAATTTAATGTCATAGGAAAATTGGTCATCATCGCTATGCAGATCCGTGGCCGACACCGTGGCCTTCCGTATGAACTTGACCGCGCCATCCTTCTGCCTTCGGAATCGCTCCACCAGCGCGAGATTGAAGACGCGACGGCACGGCATCGCCGCTCGAGTTTCGGCACGACTGTTGGAGGAGGAGAGGAGCTTGACACTACCACCACCAATGCTTCCGGTAGAGATGAGGGTCCCAAGGGCTTTAGGGGGAGAAGCAGGCAGGGGAGCAACTTCCTGAGCAGCATGTTACATCCAGGCCCGAGTATGGTACCAAGGCATCGCCCGTCGATGATTAAAAGAGAAAGCTCTACGGGAGAGAGAGCAGGAAGCAGTAGCGGCGGCGGTGGGGGGGATGATGTAGCAAGCATTGCTGAACCTGTTACAAGGAGCAACACACATGTTCCTCAGCCGACCCGCCGAGAACACGGGACTATAAGGCCGATTAGGAAGAGGATGAGCGTCTAATGCCCGGAATTTGCTTTCATCGGAGGATTTCGTCAAGAGTTTGTGGCAAGGAGTTCAGTATACGCCTGGAGTTGGTAAGGGACCGTATAGCATTTTGGCGTTTTTCACAGTGGTGGGGAAATATGGAAGAGGAGGATGGTTGTCTGAATTATTACGGATTTTGGAGAGGTTAGATTCTTTTTTGCACCTGCATGATGGATCCAGGATTGTCTTTGGTACAGGTACTGTGAGCTTGAATGGGAGGCTCGGATATCGAGTTCGCACATTATCTATTTAATATATTGTAACTTATATATTTTCCTCGCAATATTTTCTTTCCTGGTTTGTGTGAGCCCGGTGCTTCCACCGGCCGTACAACTTACAACCCCGTCCACTCTAATCTCAAATACCCTTGATTTGATATTTTCTTGTTCAACTCAATTGACGAGTCTCCGAATCCGTTGGGAACATATAGTGGGGGTTCCTCTGTGACTAAGCGTCTGGCAACGTCTTTGGCCTATTGGAGAGGATAAATTGACATGGCGACAACCTTTGTGGTTGGATGTATGTCCGTTTTATTGGATGTTGTATAATATTTGTTTATCTTGTGGAGGGGTAGTGGGGGTGGGTGTAAGGGATGAGGGGTTCATCCGCTCCTTTCCGAGCTGTACATTATATTACATCAGTCATAATCTACCCCGCTATCGGCCTCCTCCATTACTTATTCTTCATCGAAGCCCACCCACCCTCCTCTTCTTTCTTTACTCTCTTCAACATTACAATAATCGCCTCAGATATTTTATCCGTCTCTCAAGCATCCTAAAATACTCAAAGTAACTCCGAATATATGCCAACATCCTAATGAATGCTAACCCACAGGTCTAGGATATTTTTTTCAGAACCAAGTACTTACCATCAACATGATGGAAGCCATGTCATCTGCTAGCATGGCATTATCCCGAGATTATCAAGGTATCACATACAGAGACGAGCTCTGAGCATGAACCGGTGTCCGTTCTCTAGCGCCTTCACACACTATCATCCACCTCCTACAGCTGTAGGAGATATGGTAGTGCCTGGAGGTACGCGGAGTTCGTTCTGAGATTATACGGTTAAATGAACTTGATCTGGATAATACCAGCGAAAGGATCATGCCTTCCTCCCCCTTCCAAAGATGGTGCTAATCCCCCATAGCTCGTGATCCATCATGTCTCCACCATCAGCAATGGTTACTGAGCCAGTGTCCCCCGTGAGGACGTTCCAGAAGCCGATTGTTAGCAGCATTCCTCTTCGCTCAGCCACTGCCAACTCCAAGACCCTTGATGAGATGGCCGGCAAGTGGGCAACGGACTTCACGTTCGCTCCTATCCGTGAGTCCCAGGTCTCGCGTGCCATGACCCGCCGCTACTTCAAGGACTTGGATACCTACGCCGAGTCTGACATCGTCATCGTTGGCGCTGGATCTTGTGGCCTCAGCGCTGCCTACATGCTCGGCAAGGCTCGCCCAGACTTGAAGATTGCCATCATTGAGGCTTCAGTCTCGCCTGGTGGCGGAGCTTGGCTGGGAGGCCAGCTCTTCTCGGCCATGGTTATGCGCAAGCCTGCTGATGCTTTCCTCACCGACCTCGGCGTCGAGTTTGAGGATGAGGGAGACTTTGTCGTTGTGAAGCACGCCGTAGGTCACTCTTCTATGCTTCACATGACTTTTATTAACATATACTCTATAGGCATTGTTCACCTCCACCCTGCTCTCCAAGGTCCTTCAATTCCCAAACATCAAGCTCTTCAACGCTACCTGCGTCGAGGACCTTATCACCCGCAATGCCGGTGACGCTGCCGACCCCTCCGCCGTCCAGATCGCCGGTGTTGTCACCAACTGGACCCTCGTGACTATGCACCACGATGACCAGTCCTGCATGGACCCCAACACCATCAACGCTCCTATCATCATCTCCACTACTGGCCACGACGGACCATTCGGAGCTTTCTGCGTCAAGCGCCTTGTATCTATGGGGCAGCTCGAGAAGCTCAATGGCATGCGTGGCCTGGACATGAACACCGCCGAGGATGCCATTGTCAAGGGCACCCGGGAGATCGTTCCAGGACTGATCGTCGGAGGAATGGAGTTGAGCGAGATCGACGGATCAAACCGAATGGGTAAGGCCCCCAAGTTAACTATAGTTAACTCAGATCATCCCTATAGACGCGTTGATACTAACGGTCCGCAGGCCCTACCTTTGGCGCTATGGTCTTGTCCGGTTGCAAAGCTGCAGAGGCTGCTTTGGAGGCCTTTGACCAGAGAAAGGCAGAGTGCTCTGCTTAGAGCTCGCCGTTGTGGAAATCGAGGGCGGGCAAGGCGGCAAATCTTCAACAGTGCCGACTGTATCCCTAAGTCTCAACGAATAGGGTTTACCCCTCGTAGAACTGAAAAATTTATGTAGCAATGATAATTTACAGTTTCTGTCTTCTAAACTATGATTTATGTTGCCTGTATTGATTTTTGAAAGGGAGCTTCTGTCAACGGCTCTTGCGCTACCCAAATATCCAAAAAGGGCCTCTACGCATAACAGTTACCCAGAAGCCAGGAATAAACCCCAGATCCCATCGTGAGTGTGAGTGTCTACAGCGGCTGTAAATAAAAGAAGGCTTCTCAGTCATTCAAAGCTGCAATTATCACATTGTGGCATTTTAATGAGCTAGTCACTCACTCAAAAATCGATCCACGCAGAGAGAGTTTATTAGTTTTAATTACAGGAATCGATTCTCAACTTCGCACAGGTCCTTCTCAGTCTCTTAGACATTGCTCCTGGTATTTAGATAGTCATGAGGTCTTGGTATTTCAATTCCAATTTTTTGGGTATTTTTATTAGCATAAATGCCATCGAAAACACCACTGGACAACCATAATGCCGCACCCATCATCCATTCATCAAAAAGACCATGCAGATACGAACTTTTTATTTATCATTATTGCTATATCCCGCATTTTTTACTGTAGATCTTTGTAATTCATGAAGAAGGGGTCTAGAATTGTTTACGTAAATATCCCTCAAGTCATCACTGTGGGGCACGTGGTTACCGTTAAATTTTGCGGGTGGCGGGGTAAGGCGGGGCTAGAAGGGGAAGGTCATCGCAGATTTCAACGACGGGAGGCCGGGACCTGTCCGATACAGGACCTGTCTACAGATGTTAAAGGGATGCTGATGGAATCTACTTGATTGTGTACTCGATTTTCTCAGCGCATTGAGCCTTCGCGTCACCACTTCACAGTAAAAATGTTTTCTCCAAGCGTGGCACCAGATCAACCTCACCAAAGCATAAACAGCAACATGGCTGCGATACAGCACCCAGAGAGTAGGGTGCTGATTATTATGACTGGAGGCACGATTTGTATGAAGGAGAGCCCACAGGGCTTAGTTCCCGCAACAGGATTTATGGATGAGGCTATGAGGCCAAGGCCAAGCTTTAACGATGGGAGCATATGCGGTACGCTTATCTTTCCATTCATTTTATATTTAGCGAATGCGGGCCAAGAGAAATAAAAAAGGGGCAAGTAAGAGGCAGATGAAGAGCTACTGATGCAGAGCTGAGCTAGTCCAGGCCTCAGAGATGCTCACGCTTCTTGCTAGTGCAAGTGTAATGAGACGTCTAAAAAGACGACTGGTCAACGGATTTTCCTTTCACATTCTCATGCTTTAATCCAATCCCCAGTGATTCCACACCATAGTCTGTGGTCTCTGCCTTAAAGTACCTAACTAACAGCCACAGATCCATTACCAGTAAATCTCAGTGACAAGACCACCGAGTACCGCCCATCTCTGCGAACCCCGATATCAAAGTACTCCCGCCATGTCCGCTACGCCCTCTATGAATTCCCCGTGCTCCTTGACTCCTCATCCATCTCCTCCGCAGGCTGGACTCAAATCGCCGCCTGTATCCAAAGCAACTATGCCCTCTATGACGGCTTCGTGATCCTCCACGGCACGGACAGTCTCGCCTACACGGCCTCAGCACTCTCGTTCATGATATCCGCGCTCGGCAAACCCATCATCTTAACCGGCTCCCAGGCCTCAATCTTCGCCCTCCAATCTGACGCCGTTGACAACCTCCTCGGCGCCCTCATCATAGCAGGCACCTTCCTCATCCCCGAAGTCTGCCTCTTCTTCCACCGCACCCTTTACCGCGGCAACCGCACCACCAAGATCTCCGCCACCGCCTTCGACGCCTTTGGCTCCCCGAACTGCGAGGCCCTCGCCCGAGTCACCGGCATCGGAATCGATGTGAACTGGTCGCTCATCCACCGCGCCACAGCCCTAGAGCGCTTCAACGTTCAATTCGCCCTCGACACTGCCCATGTTGCCTGCCTGCGCATCTTCCCCGGTATCACCCCCGCGCTGCTCGACTCCGTCCTCAAAGTCCCAGGCCTGCACGGCCTGATCCTCGAGACGTTCGGTGCGGGCAATGCGCCCTCGGGGCCAGATGGCGCATTCATCGATGTCATCAAGGCGGCTATAGGGCGTGGTATTGTTATCGTCAGTGTCTCACAGTGCCGCTCCGGTACTGTGTCGCCCCTATACGAACCCGCCACGATCCTTGGTAATGCGGGTGTCGTCTTCGGGCACGACCTGACCACTGAGGCCGCGCTGACGAAGCTATTCTTCCTCCTGGCGCTGCCAGGGCTTTCGTACGCGGATACCGTGCGCCAGATGTCCATCCCGCTGCGTGGGGAGATGACGGCGCTCCCATCGAAGCACCAGTTCGCACATCTGCCATTGCTCGATCTTGGCGCATCCCTGTCGAGCCAGCAGGTCAGATTCACCGAGTTGGGATACGCGATTGCGGCGGGCGAGCTGGATAAGATTAAGTCGATGCTGGATACGGAGTCGCATGTACTGTTGCTTGCGAGGGATTATGCGGATAATACTGCTCTACATCTTGCAGCAGTCAGTGGAGAAGTGGAAGTCGTTAGAGAGCTGTTGCGAAGAGGGGCGAGCGTACATGAAAGGAATGCAGCAGGGAATACCCCCCTTGGGTTGGCAGAGGCGGCAGGTAGGATGCAGAATGCAGCATTGTTGAAGGAAGCAGGGGCGTTGCTTCATATTGAAGAGAAGACGAGAGCGGTGATGTAGATGGTGAGGCTTGGGCCACAAAAAGGGGGTTCTAGAATTATCGTCTTGAGACGAATAGGTATCGTAATAACACATAGAGTAGGGGGCGGATCAGGTACTTCAAAAGTAGATTTTTCATTTATCAGAGATCGTTTTAGACAGATTTTCCACCCAATACCTTAGCAGCAGCATCAGTTAGAGGGAGTGATGTCTTGTCGTTAATAGCACCATCATTGTGTGTGAGGTTCCCGCTAAGATTTACCCTCATCCAGTCCGTGATAGCCCTTCCTTGTTTAGTTTCCCTAAAATCACCAAAAACAGGCCAAATAATTGGAGCTATGTGGCATTCGTGCTCTCCTGTCATGTAAGTGATGTTTGGATTTGTTACCTGTATGGCCATTAGATTTCTCAACCAGTACATCCATGGCAAACATACACGGAACTTCGTCACCCAAGCATGAATCGGATCTACGAAGATCTCATCAGCGCCTGC
Organism: Pseudogymnoascus sp. VKM F-4520 (FW-2644); assembly: GCA_000750995.1. Taxonomy (NCBI): domain Eukaryota; kingdom Fungi; phylum Ascomycota; class Leotiomycetes; order Thelebolales; family Thelebolaceae; genus Pseudogymnoascus; species Pseudogymnoascus sp. VKM F-4520 (FW-2644). The sequence goes on along the minus strand of JPKE01002701.1, from coordinate 5,317 downwards.
CACCACCAGTACCTGTTCGACTTTTGCACCATCCCACCAGCCTTCAGGAGCCAAAACTGGCTCGGTATAAGGATCGCTTGGAAGTCCATTCAGATACATTCGAGAAAACCCGTGAAGAGCGTCAAGTGCGTCGATATCTTTGTGGATATTAGTTTTAGTGCTAGGCCACGTTGTGTCGAAGGAAACCCATGGTGACATGGTAATTATGGCCTTAAGTGGCTCCTCCACTGAAAGCTGTGGCACATGCTCCGATGGGTGTATCAGGTGTGATAAGATTGCGAGGCATAGATTGCCACCAGCGGAATCTCCAGTAAGTATCACTTCCGATGGTGATCGGCCGACGTCTATAAGGACATACTGCAGTGCCTCGACGGCTTGCTCGAATTGGGTTGGATATGCAGCATGTGGAGTCAGAGTGTAAGTGGGATAGAACCACGCTGTGCTAACACCATGATCTGCTAGGTCATTCTGAACGCTTGACCAGAAATTGAGATGTTCTGGAGTTGCATCCATCGCAAATCCTCCACCTGCGGAGAGTATTAGCTTTTAGCTAAAGTATTCTACTTGTGGTCATTACCATGGAAGTTGATCACAATATATTTAGCGGATTTATCTCCGATCCAGAAACCTGTCACGCCAGCCTGAGTATGGACAAATTCTGGGACGATGCCTTTGCTTTTGCAGTATTTCACATATATCTGATCGTAGGTTCCCCCGGCGTATCTATAATGTTGGTTAACGACTATATTTCTAACATGACCATCTAACTTTACTGGAGTTGCACAGCATTGAATCTGGTAGTAAGCTATTATATGTTAGACTTTCTCATCACAACAGGTTGCTAAGAAGGACCTTTTTAACAGCTGCTTGCATAATGTGATGGCGGTACGTGTAGGCCCCCGACTGTCCCCTAAACGGGCCCGTGATTGCTGCATACGTTATCGCACCAACTAGCCGCAGTTAGATAATGTCTTCCATTAGAATCTTGCTTGCTTACTGAGTGAGAAAAGACCAAGAATTAGATCACATTTGTCCCAGAAGCTTACGTTTTGCTGAGCAGCCGGTGCCTGCGGCGGTCCTGATAGAGCCATAGCAGTTAAGCCTAATAGTTGTAGTATACTTGGCTCTTAAAAGACATATGCAGGAAGAAACGAGCAATAGGAGGTTTGTGAGAAACTCTATCGAATTACGGAATGCACTTCTGATGGGGGACATTAAGTTGTGGGTTGAAATATCCCATCGCTAAAGCAGTTTTAAAGCAAGTAGCCTCGGCATTATCTTGTGACAATTCGAGTTATATTATGAGGGAAAATGTCTCTTTATTTACTCGGTGACAATAATTTAGTATTCCTAAGGTCTGGCGCCTCGGCAGCTATGCTGCGAAGGTGAATGTTGCGCGTTGATCGTGATCAGTAATCGCGAATCTCCTCACCGAGGCGCTCACATTTTGAGTTATGAGCCGCGGATAAAGTATTATAGAAGACTTTTGGAACACCTTAAATGCCATTTTCCGTATATATCTGAGACGGCACACACCAGACTTAAAATATATGGATTCTCGCCAACAGTTTCTTCAAACCATCACCAAGTAATACGCCAAAGAAAAACGACCCGCAACAATGGCCGCACCACAATACCAGGTCGTAATCACGTCGAACGACGACAAGCAATACGCATCAAGCCGTCGAGCCGCATATATCCGACCATTCTTGTTGTTCTGGTTGAACTCTATGATTGCCGAAATTATCTTTCTCGCCGTTGGCGTTTTTTTCTTCACGGGAACGAGAGACATCATATACAAAGTCCTATGGACGTTACTCTTCTGCCCACTTGGCATGGGAGGCGCGATGGGTGGCATTGTGTCCTACTTCATCGTCGACAAATACTATGGCAACAAAGCTATCCATTTTACAGCACTTATCTCCCTGCTGGTATTTGGAAGCTGCAATTACCTATGCTTTAGCCTCGACCATCACTTTGGTTGGTTTGGCGCAGCCACGCATCCGTTGTGGTTTCATTGGCGCTATCCAATGATCTATGGGGTGGGTTGGGTAAATGGCAAACTCTTATTTACAGATGATGGCCAGAAGAAATTGGCTAGAATGGGCGTATGAAACTTCGATCTAGAATGGCGGCGTGGCAATCACTTGCAACCTCTATTGTGTCTTGCATTCACCAAGGGAATTTTCGCACATAGTGGTATGAAAGGAAATCTGGTGTTGGAAGTTGAAATCTAGATATGGAGGAATCTGCAAGCTGATGGATTTTGGTTGCAAAAGGAGGTTATAGGGGTATCTAGATGGCTGAGTAAAGAAAGTCGAACATGAGATGGTTTCTGTCCTATAGAAGAATGAAAGTCACGATTCGCCCTTTCGAATGAAGAATTGCAAGTTAATGGCACATTAATGAGATTTCTCACTTGATATGCCTCTTCTCTTAACTTAGCGAATACCTATGGTCTACAGATTGACACGCTAGATACCAATATGATGCTGTAGATGTTAGACTTGCTTAATTTCACGTTACAATGTGGCTTTGCATGTAGGTATTCGCCATTCACGAGACATATGCGACCTGTTCCAGTCCTTACCCTACGGAGTTTATAACGTTGATAGAGCTCAGATCCCTAGCCAATGAGGTTGGTAGTGCGTAGGTCAAAATGGTGGGTGGCTGCGGGTAACAGGGTATAATAATGCGGGGTTCTCGATCTTTTATGATTACTTATTAGTTTATGATAGCTGTACCTCGGAGACCTCCCTAGAAACCGGCAACGTAGAATAGACTGTAGATATCTACATAAAGAAAAAACATTCCCGTACTGTTGATGAGATCAAAATTAATAGACCTACATCTAGATTTCGCACAAATCTATTCCCATCTAAATAATATCATCTCGCATCCCTCACTATGCCTGCCATCGAAGCAAAGACCATCCAAATCCCCAAGTCATATGTGACTCCCTACGACAGTGATCTGCGGATCACAAACCACCCCGTTTCAGCGCCAGGTGTTACCCCAATCTTAATCGTTACCCTAAACCGCCCCAAGAAGTACAACGCTATGACCGTCCCAATGATTGAAGGCCTCCTGGCGGTCCTGCAGCAAGTTGACGTCGACAGCCGCGTTAAGTGCATTGTCCTAACGGGCGCGGGCAAGGCGTTCTGCAGCGGTATTGATCTGAACCTCGACGCAACAGCTGGGAGGCAGATGCCTGTCGCCGACCTGCGGGACATTGGTGGGAGCCTAGCATTAGCTATGTATAACTGCCGGAAGACGATCATTGTGGCATATAATGGGCTATCAGTGGGCATAGGGATGACGTCCACCCTCGCTGCAGGAATCAGGTGCGCCTCTTCAATCTCCCCATGGCTCAACATATGTGCCAGCTCTCTCCCTGTACTCACTGAAGTAGCTGAGGATAATTACTAAGACCCAACAGGATTGCGTCCGCGAAATCCGTCTTCGGCTTCCCCTTTTCCCGCATCGGCCTCACTATGGAATCTGCGAGCTCTTTCTTCCTGCCTCGCATGGTCGGCCACAGCAACGCAACCTACCTACTCACTACAGGTAAGACATACAAGGCGGACTCCAAGGTGCTCGACGGTATCTTCGCCGAGGTGCTCCCGGAGCCAGAGGACGTGCTGCCGCGCGCGCTAGAACTGGCGTCCGAGATCACCAAGGAGGTCAGCCTAATGGCCGCATACCTAAATCGGCAGCTAATATGGCGGGGCGCGGGGACCGCAGAGGAGGCGCACTTAGTGGATAGCCCGGTTTTGTTTGATATGTTTGGTGGACGGTAAGTTTGAGTTTTTCTTCGTTGCGCCGTTGTCAGCGGGATATATAGAAAGGAGACCTCTCTGACTTACTGTGCTAGCGATCACCTAGAGGCGAAACGGGCATTTTTTAAGAAGGAGAAGCCGAACTTTGTTGATGAGGTGGAGAACGATGCCCCGCGGGCTTATCCGTGGTGGACGGAGTTAAAAGTTGACCTGAAGCCTAAGGCGGCTAGACAGGCTGATTCCAAGCTGTGAAGGCTAGATCCCTTCTTTTTGGGTGCATATTATTACTTATTAGAGAGATAAGATAATAATAATTATAACTTGTCACACGAATCCCTACCCTTGACACGGCTTTGACCGTTATGCATGTTTTTAGCTCTTAGGCGAATCATTCTCGAATTATATGCCGACTGTTAGTGAGCACCTCGAGCTAAGCTTCGGAACTAGCCACTTCCATAGGCGTCAGGAGTGAACACTATATGTACTACTTCAAGCGGATACCCTTTAATTCCAAAGGTCTGATGGTCTAATGGCAAGACGTCGCCTCTCAACTTCCGATTTTGGGCCTACGGCACTCAAACCCCTTGGATACTTGTGGGTTTGCGGATGAGAATCAGCGAAGACTCCAGTTCGACCCTGGAACAGACCATTATTTTTTGAATTTTTTTTGGATCTTTCTTGCTCCGCTATTGAACGTTTGTGAGGCGGTTGAACTCGAGGGTTGTTTGGGCCTTCATTGTTTGAATCCCTGTTGGCGTCGTCCGCCCCCTTCCGTATATTACCACACCGGATTCTTTGTTGATGTACGTTTTGAACGCCGAACTCTCATCGCAGGCACAGGGTAGGCGTCCCAGCTTTATCTTTTTGTCCCAATCATTCCATTCCAGATCAACGCCCTCAACCCGGTTTGATCGGCCTTAGGATGAGACTCTAATGACCAGAGATTCTGTGATATCAGAGGCAATGCGACAGCAACCATAGCAACATCTCACTATGAGACAACGGATGAAGGCTCCTGTAGCAGCGGCGACAACCAACATACTGGCTTCTGCTTCATTCGAGCCACTTCTCGTTTCGAATCGCGAATAGCAGAAGAATCCCAGACGTATTTTGATTATCAAAGACGTATATCCCTTTCGACAATCCCTGGGCCCTGGCGCATATTCCGAGATCATATCTTCAACCCAAAGTCGACCTGACAACTGAGGACATCAACCACCTATGTCTCCTCCAATCCGATATGCCTTCTGCGAACGCGCGCATATCTCAACCTTCGTCGTCGCCAAATACCGTCACCGCCCCATCCGTTCCAGCGCAGCACCACTGGTTCTTCCCCCTCCAGTTCCTCCACGCAACACAACTCACAACATTCTTCCTCTCCCTCTCCTTCCCAAACGCATCCAGCCTCTTCTTCCCACTATCCACCCCTTTTGGCACCATCACCCTTGCCACCTCCCCTCCCGTCATCGTATCCCACGCCACCACCTCCCCATCCGCCTCACTCCCACTAACGACCCACCTCTCCCCCCTCCCCCCAA
>JPKE01002696.1:0-10312 GCA_000750995.1 Pseudogymnoascus sp. VKM F-4520 (FW-2644) | reverse complement strand
TGGGGGGCGGTGGGAGGTGGGAGAGCTGTGGTGGGGACGCTCTCTTAACTAGGGACTGTAGGGGACAGATCAGATCGCGGTCACGGGATTTGAGTAGGATAGGGAGGGGAAAGGAGCATAACTTACTGTACGGAAGGGGAGATGAAGCTGTGGAGAGGAGAGGAGAGGGGATGGTGAGTTCAAGAGGGTATGGAGGTGCAGGATACGGCCTGTTGTATTGTTCTGTACAGTTGCATGGCATGAGCAAGGCGCCGTGACAGTGAGCCATGAAGCACATCGTATTGAATGGCTGCCATGATGACTCCGACGTTATACTGTGTTATACTGCGTTAAATCATTGTTACTCTATACTGTAGTTGTCTTATGCCCATTTAATATAGCCTACTCTTCACTATTCACTAGAGTAGTTCAGCTCATGAAAGCACATTCAACACCACGTGACTTTGACATACTTAAACCACGTGACCATATAAAATTTAAAATCACAGACGCAAAATCATGTGACCATATGCCATGTGACTTACACATCACGTGGCATGTTTGATATTGAGAAACTCCGTGGTTACCCAGCAACGGCTTGGGAAATAAAGAAGCGGCGATGAAAGAGATCTGGTAGATTTAGTTGCGCTGTGCATAGAGTAGTGAGACTTGAATTCCCTTATTTGGAATAACTCAACAATGATTGGGCGGTGATTCGCGCTGGTGGAGAGTTTTGTTGGCAATTGTTTCGGGGTTGATGGCTGTAGAGGTGATATCAAGCATATCTCGTAAACGAGCGCTATGCATCGCTTCTGATTGGGTGCGGGGAACAGCTTCACAGCTTCCAGCTTGAGCCGGCATGATGCGGCCGCATATTCCGATGCTCCGCGTATTGTATTGATAGCCTGTGAGACGGGAGATACAGCCCACCGTAGTATAGCACTTGTATGGAACCGCGTTCAACCATCACCCGCGATCATCCACAGCAGTAACGCTTTTGCATACAGCAGCAGCTTCCTCCAATCCCACACATACTGAGGACGACCCCCTATTCCCCGTCGACAATCATACCTCATACCAGCTGTCGTTTCCCACGAAAGGCATCCAGAACCCCAGATTCACATAGGAAGACTGGCCAGCCATATACACGACGTCAGCCTCGTTGACCAGACTTCTTCACCACCTCACGCTCAAAGAGCGGACATACCAACCCCAAGAGCAGCAGGAGAGCAGCATTGCACACGGTCGCTGCAGCTGGTCCGCCCGGGATACCCAATGCACCGCCGCTGAGGCCCTGTCTACACCATGAAGAGCGCACCTCTTATCGTCAACTGGCACGACTCCAGCGCCCCAATCTACTCTGCCCATTTCGAGCCCAATGGCAAGAGGCTCGCGACGGCTGGTGGAGATAACAATGTGAGGGTATGTAGACTCTTCCCCCGCAGGGACGTGCCGTGCTGACTGTTCGCTAGCTCTGGAGGGTTGATTCGGATGGCGAGGAGCGGAGCGTGGAGTACCTGTCGACGCTTAGCAAGCACTCCCAAGCAGTCAATGTCGTCCGTTTTGCCCCAAAAGGTACGAACACGAGATTGATACCACGCCGGCATAATACTAACAAGACGCAGGAGAACTCCTAGCTTCTGCTGGCGACGATGGAAATGTCCTGCTCTGGATCCCCGCCGAATCACATCACCCACAAGCTGCGTTTGGCGACGACGCGTTGGAGGATAAGGAGACATGGCGCGTGAAGCATATGTGCCGGTCGTCTGGCGCGGAAATATACGACCTCGCATGGTCGCCAGATGGCGTCTACTTCATCATCGGGAGCATGGACAACATCGCGAGAATATACAATGCCCAAACAGGTAGGTAGCCCAGTGACATCGCCGATCGTGCACAGCTGACAAGTACCAGGCCAATTAGTTCGACAGATCGCTGAGCATAGCCACTACGTCCAAGGTGTCGCGTGGGACCCTCTAAACGAATACGTTGCAACACAGTCCTCGGACAGATCGGTGCACATATACAGTCTCCGAACGAAGGATGGGCATTTCACCTTAGAACAAGGACCCCACAGGATTGCCAGCCATGCAAAGATTGACCTCCCTGGGCGAAGAGGAGGCTCGCCTGCTCCCTCAGATATCGGTCTACGCTCTCAGATCTCCAACGAGTCGTCATATATTGGTGCCGAATCGCCAAAGCCATCAGAGCCGAGCACGCCAACTGCCCACGGGCTGCCCATGAACCCGCCCAGCACTATCAGCCATAGTAGGAGATCATCATTTGGCTCGTCTACCTCTATGAGGAGATCGGCGTCGCCGGCTCCTTCAATGCCTCTCCCGGCTGTTATGCCCATGGAAGCGTCCCCGAAGCCAGGTCACGGATTGGGAGTCAAGAATGCGAATATATACGCCAATGAAACCCTTACCTCGTTCTTCCGGCGGCTGACGTTCACTCAAGATGGAAGCCTCTTGCTTACTCCGGCTGGGCAATACTCAATCCCTCATCCCGGAGAGAACGAGGGCCATAGGGCGGCATACGAGATCATAAACACCGTTTATATCTACACCAGAGGCGGGATAAATAAGCCCCCAATTGCACATCTTCCGGGACACAAGAAGCCGTCGGTAGCTGTCAAGTGTTCACCTATATTTTACACTATAAGAGAGGGATCCGTCGCGACCAAAAACATCACAATCGATACATCCTCATCTGACGAATCCATACCCGCCTTGCCTGAGCCTGTCCTCTCTGGATCTGCACCTGACGCGCCGCCTAAGGTCCAAAAGTCGCCCTTCCTCCACCCGAGCGATCCAGGCCCGACGTCAACCCCGAAGAAGCTGGAACTGGCAACTGGTGCGGTTTCACCCGGTCCGCCGATGGCGTTTTCGCTGCCGTATCGCATGGTTTACGCTGTTGCCACGCAGGATTCAGTGCTATTGTATGATACGCAACAACAGACGCCCCTGTGTATTGTGAGCAACCTGCACTGTGCAACCTTTACAGATTTGACCTGGTATGTGCCTTCCAATCCTGGACCTCCCACCCCGTAACCTAACCGTGATTACAGGTCCAACGATGGCCTAACCCTGCTCATGACCTCCTCAGACGGCTTTTGTTCCACGCTCACCTTCTCCCCCTCCGAGCTCGGCGAACCATATATCCCCGACTCATCAACCACAAAGCCCGGCGTCTCAACTCAGCCACCCACCTCCCTCTCCGCCCAAAACACGCCCATCCCAACACCTACCTCCGCCGTCTGCCCACCCTCCCCATTCCCGGGCCTATCTCGCCACCGCACGCCCTCCAATCCTCCTCCATCCGAACACTCCATTCAACCCGCCTCTGCCGCCGTCTCAGGCCGTCCCGCCTCGCCCACACGCACAAACTCGACAAGCTCCATCATCTCCACGCAGTCCCCATTTGCGCCCTCCACCTTCGGCGCGCCGAACGCGAGTTATTCTACAGGCACGGTTATTAGCAACCCTCCACTAGTGTCAGGGAGCGTGCCAGGGATTACCGCAGGCTCGTTTGTCGTGCCGGCTGTGAATATGACGACGCCGCCCCAGACGCCGAGGAGTGCTGCGAGTAGTGTTAGTGGTGCGGTGGCTGGAGGAGTGAAGAGGGATGCCGGGGGGGTGAGCGAGGATGAGAGTGCTAGGGATGCTGCTGGAACAAGGGGTGGGGAGAGTAAGAAGGAAGCAGTGGCGGATGGTGGACCTGCGCCGAAGAAGAGGAAGATCGCGCCGACGCTGATTGGGGAGTTGAAGAGGTGATTTGTGGTCATTCGTTCTTCGCTACGAGAAGGCGTTTTTTATTCCACTCTACTCCTGGAAGGTTGGGGGGGGGGTTTACTGGGGGGGGGGGTTTACTGTCTGCGAAAATTATGGTTCTGGGAAGGAAAGGTGGAGAATTATCTCTCTTATTGTGGGTATTTTTTTTGCATCTGTTTGTAGCGGTAAGCGGGAGTTATTATTTGCGGATGGCAGAATGTGTTTGGTCTGGGTCTGGCTGGGTGGTGTGGTGTCATGGGATGGTGGATGGGGGGGTATGGGGATACGGCATCATTTATGCGTGTATTATTGTTGCTGCTCCTTGTGGCGGCAGCTGGGTGGCATGGTTTGCAAGAATGCGAGCAAGTAAGGGGATTGGGATATTTTAGGCAATAGAGTACTCATAAACTGATGAAGTTCAAAGTCGAAGTTGAAGGTTTACGTTATAATGCCACTGAGGTGGATTCGTAAGGGGTTCATTTCCGGTACTTTGGTACCTCAGTACGTCGACACTTGGACCCATCATCCCGCGCCCGCGGAACCGGCACTTCGAGGCCCGGACTCCGCGTTAAATTGAAAAAGCGCCCGTGCACAGACCGCAACGCGCATTTCACCCCCTGCTGGCGCGTCCAGTGCGCGTTCGTGCAATCGTCCACGGACCACCCTGTTATATCAACTTCAACTTCAACCTTTAACCCCTTGGACCCCTTTGTATACCCTCACCCTACCCTCTTTTCGGTATCAATTCTAAATTGTGAGGTTGAGGCGATTCTTCTTTCATTGTTTAATATAGCCGAAGCAGAATATCACCATGGCGAAATCCGAAAAATCAACCACTACGCCCTCGCGCCCCGCCCCGGCTAGGAAGCAGGGCAGCTCGGCCGCACCGTCGACAAGCAAGAACCAGAGATCGATCCTGGGATTCTTCTCCAAGACCCCGACGGCGGGATTGCCGCTGCTGAAGAAACAGGCTAGTCCTCCTGCGACACTGGAAAGTGCACAGACCGATGGCGCTGTAGCAAGGACGCCAGTGGAGAAAGCGGTGGGGAAGGTGGGAAAGGGAGTGAAGAAGATGGATAGGACACCGGTGGCCAGTAGTGATGTTATCGAGCCGCCGAGTTCGCAGGGGGAGGGAGATAAGAATGGGGTTCTGCAGAGTAGTCCGTCGAGACGGGCGAAGAAGCCGTTGAGCTATGCGGAGCCGGATGAGGATGATGAGGATGACGAGGCGCCTACGACGGCGAGGAGGAATAAGTCGAAGAAGAAGGTTATTGAGAGTGATGATGATGATGAGGATGTGTTTGTTGGTGAGGTTGATGATGCGAGCGATGATGATGGTGAGTTCTCAAGACGGGCCTTCAGACCAGAGAGAGATGCTGACATTGATTAATAGATATGGACGACTTCATAGCTTCAGAGGACTCTGATGCTGCGCCCTCAAAATCGAAGAAGCGGAAGAGGCCATCGCCATCCAAGACGCCTTCGAGGAAGCGATCATATGCTCCGTCTCCTCTTCCTCCCGTTGAAGATGATGTGGAGATGGGAGATAGCCAGGGATCGAGCGCGCTGAGATGGAAGTACGATCCGGATAATACCAAACCGCTGCAGCCGCGCTCGTCGAATATTACTCGCAAGCCAAAGCCGACTTCAGGCGAGCCGGCCAAGAAACAGAAAGCCAGCAAGACGGAGCCGGAACACCGTTACACTTGGCTGGCGAACCTCCTCGACATGGACCGCAACCCGCCCGACCACCCCGACTACGATCCCCGCACGGTGTACATCCCGCCGAACGCCTGGACGGGCTTCAGCGCCTTCGAGAAGCAGTACTGGCAGATCAAGCAGAAGTTCTGGAACACCATCGTCTTTTTCAAGAAGGGCAAGTTCTACGAGCTCTACGAGAACGACGCCACCATCGGCCACCAGCTGTTCGACCTAAAGCTGACAGACCGCGTCAACATGCGCATGGTCGGCGTGCCCGAGTCGTCGCTCGACCACTGGGCTAACCAGTTCGTGGCGAAGGGCTACAAGATTGCCAGAGTCGACCAGATGGAGTCGGCGCTCGGGAAGGAGATGCGCGAGCGAGAGGACAGCGTTGGTGGCGCGAAAGCAAAGAAGGTCGATAAGATTATCCATCGTGAGCTGGCATGCGTGCTGACCAAGGGGACGCTGGTGGAGGGGAGCATGCTCGAGGACGACATGGCGACATACTGCGTAGCGATCAAGGAGACGACGTCTACGGCGGATGATCTGCCTACTTTTGGCATTGCCTTCGTCGACACGGCGACAGGGCAGTTCTTCCTGTCTGAGTTTGTCGACGATGTTGACCTGACCAAATTCGAGACCTTTGTGGCGCAGACGCGCCCACAGGAGTTGTTGCTGGAAAAGTCGTGTATTTCCGTCAAGGCGCTGCGAATTTTGAAGAATAATACTAGCCCGACCACTATTTGGAACTATCTGAAGACTGGGAAGGAGTTCTGGGGCGCTGATGCCACGAAGAGGGAGCTAGACTGCAGTGGGTACTTTCTGACCGAAGAGCCGGGAGCAGATGAGGAATGGCCGGCTACGCTCACCGAGGCCAAAGAAAAGGAGGTTATCATGTCCGCCTTCGGTGCGCTGGTGCAGTACCTCCGATCCTTGAAACTGGACCGAGACCTCCTCTCCCAGCGCAACTTTGCCTGGTACAACCCGATCCAGAAATCGACGACCCTGGTCCTCGACGGACAGACCCTCATCAACCTTGAGATCTTCTCCAACACCTATGATGGCGGGCAGGCGGGAACGCTCTTCAAGATGCTCAACCGCTGCATCACGCCGTTCGGGAAGCGCATGTTCCGCCAGTGGGTCTGCCATCCCCTGGCGGACGCGCGGAAGATCAACGAGCGCCTCGATGCCGTGGACATGCTCAATGCGGATAGTACGCTCCGGGAGCAGTTCACAGGGCAGATGACTAGGATGCCTGATCTCGAGCGCTTGATCTCGCGTATCCATGCTGGAGTGTGCAGGCCAGACGACTTTGTCCGCGTCCTCGAGGGCTTCGAGCAGATTGAGTATACAATGAGCATGCTGGGTGCATTTGGTGGTGGGGATGGCATCATCGACCGTCTTATTTCTGGGATGCCTGATCTCGTTGGACCGCTGGAGTACTGGAAGACTGCGTTTGACCGCACCAAAGCTCGCGATGAGAGACTGCTGGTCCCAGAACGCGGCATCGAGGAGGACTTTGACGATAGCGAGGACCGGATTCTGGGAATCAAACAGGAATTATCTGGACTGAGGAAGGAATGGGCAGCCAAGCTCGGCGCCAAGGGCGTCCAGTTCAAAGACGTCGGCAAGGAAATCTACCAGCTCGAGGTCCCCGTCAAGAACTCCAAGGCCGTCCCGAAGGATTGGACCATGGTCTCCTCCACCAAGGCGGAGAAGCGCTACTACTTTCCCGAACTCAAAACCCTCGTGCGCGCACTTCAAGAGGCGCAGGAGACGCATGGCCAGATCGTCAAGGCGACAGCTGGCCGCTTCTTCCAGCGCTTCGACAAGGACTACCCCACCTGGCTCACCGCTGTGAACATCATCGCGCAGCTCGACTGCCTCATTTCCCTCGCGCGCGCCTCCGCTGGCCTTGGCTCCCCTAGCTGCCGTCCCACCTTCGTCGACACCGAGCGCACTGTCGTCGACTTTACCGAGCTTCGCCACCCCTGCGTTCTCCCCAACGTCACGGACTTCATCCCCAACTCCATCCGCCTCGGCGGCTCCGAGCCAAACATCAACCTCCTCACCGGCGCCAACGCAGCCGGTAAATCCACAATCCTCCGCATGACATGCATCGCCGCAATCATGGCACAGATTGGGTGCTACGTCCCCGCGGAATCCGCCACGCTCACCCCAATCGACCGCATCATGTCCAGGCTGGGCGCAAACGACAACATCTTCGCGGCGCAATCAACCTTCTTCGTCGAGCTCTCGGAGACGAAGAAGATCCTCGCCGAAGCAACCCCGCGCTCCCTCGTCATCCTCGACGAACTAGGCCGCGGCACAAGCTCATACGATGGCGTCGCTGTCGCACAGGCGGTGCTTCACCACGTCGCAACACACGTAGGCGCCATCGGCTTCTTCGCCACGCACTACCACTCCCTCGCTGCCGAGTTCGCGGGACACCCCGAGATCGCGCCGCGCCGCATGGCCATCGACGTCGACGAGGCGGAGCGAAGAGTCACCTTCCTATACCGTCTCGAGGAGGGCGTGGCGCAGGGTAGTTTCGGCATGCACTGCGCGAGTATGTGTGGGATTCCGCGCAAGGTGGTGGAGCGCGCGGAGGTCGCGGCGAAGGAGTGGGAGCACACGAGCCGGTTGACGGAGGGGCTGGAGGTTGCGAAGAGGGGGGCTTATGTCCCGCTTGGGTGGCAGAGTGATATTGCGTGGATGCTGAAGAAGGGGGTGTTGGGGGAGGGAGCGGATAGGGGGGTTGAGGTGCTGATGAAGGCTATTGCGGGGATTTGAGCATGGGGGTGATGTAGTGATGTGATGGAGTGTGTGGCGTGGATTTTGGACGGAGTTGGCTTGGATTAAGGTAGCTGTTTTGTTGTCTTGTTTGGGATACTTGGGCTATAGCTATGTATGCTTGATAGATTGTTGGATTGGTAGATGCAGATTGGGAACTAATTCTACATTGTAATACATGGCGCTGTCTTTTCATCTATATCTATCTTACTTTACGTTGGCATGCTCTACTTCTCTCCGGGTATCACAGCTTCTTCTTCGGCCTAACCGCCGTCGCCTGAACCACCTCGCTCACCATAGGCGCCGTCGCACCCCCAAACTTCCCCTTCTTAACCCTATCTGCAATCGCATCCCACACCCACCCCATTTTCACCCCCTTCCCGGGCCCCATCTCACTAATCGCAAAATCCCACGCCCCCCTCCCGGCCCAGAAACCCTTGCCCACCCACCACGGCCGCGTCCCCACCGACCCCACCCTGCGGAAATTCACGGCATTAAGCCGAAAGCGGTCCACCGCTGCGAGATCCCCTACCGGGAGCGTTGCAGTCTGTGGTATCCCAGCCGCGTTTATTGTCTTGATGTCCACCTCGGCGGTTTTGGGGAGGGAGGCGATGTACCGGTTGAGGAGTTCGGGGGAGTAGCGCGTGTAGGAAGGGAGGTGGAGATAAATGGCGACGACGCGGGGGGCGCACACGTAGGATGAGATTATAAAGGCAGCGGCAGCTGCGAGGGGGTTTAGTTTGGTGATGTTTATGGGAGGTGGGGTGGTTCAAAGATGGGAGTAGAGGAAAGATGGGCCGCTTAGCGTCGTTATGATCTCAAGCGTGGGGTATTGGCGTGAGGTAGGTTGGGAGCTTACCGGTCAGAAATGTAGAGAGTACGTCTGTGTGGCCGGACAGCAGGAAGGGCAGGGGTAGGGAAAACGCGATGATGTTGCTGACCCTCATAAAGCCTACGATCACTGTCGGTGCCGTGCCGGCGTGGTAGATGGGGAGGCGGACAGGGTAGACTGCGGTTAAGCGTCAGTTCTAGGTGCTTTTGGGGTAGCTGGTGGGGAGGACGGACTCGGCTTGCTGGTGGGCGGCTTAGAGGGGAGGGGAGGGGAGTTGGTCTTGGTTGTAGGCTTGGTTGTAGGTTTGATTGTTGGTTTAGTCGTAGGTTTAGTCGTCAGGAGGCGGATTGTTGGAGAGTTGGGTATGCAAACAAGGGCTTCGCTTTGGACTCTGGCTCGGAGGTGTGAGGGCGCGATGAGTCGCGAGGGAAATAGGCGCGCCTGCTGGGCGCATCGGAGGAGGAGCATGGCGTGGCTGTGTTATGGTAGTTTGTGTGGACTGCGGAAGGAGATCGTGTGGTGCGAATCGGGGGGTGTCGTGTGGATTGAGGTGTACCCCGCGAAGAATCGACGCGTCTGGCTACCTCATGTGCAAGGACTGTATCGAAGAGGAGTTGGATGGTTATTCGGTTGTAGATTTGTAGATGTGTCGAAGGGCGTAATGGCAATGGCAGTTGTGAGTGGGATCGGGTCCAATTGCGTGGATATAGAGGCTCGAATGTAGGCTGGAGGTTGAATGTTGAATAATTATTACAAGGCTGAAGGTGAAATGCTCCACTATGTACTGTAAGCGCGACAGACTGGGGTACATAAGACGCTAATAACTGGCGCTTAACTGTGGAGCGCCATTCTGGCGCAGTTGGATAAATAAGTGGCTGACCTGCGAGGGAGATGATCGGTTCGAACCTTGAGCTGGGGGTTCAACTGAGAAATTTCTTTCGTAGTATTGAGGGCTCTGCGGTTGTCTGAAAAACACCAAAGAGAGCAGGGTTGTCCTGACAAGCGAGTTCTTCGCTTGTTCAGTAATGCTCCTCCCACTTATCGCATCAAGTAGCCTCGACACTTCCTGTCGCCGGGGAGAAATCGGCAAAAGATGCGGTGAGTGGGAAGGTTCAAGTCTGCCGCCATTTTTTTCTACGGAGAATATCCTTTTTGCGAGTTGTTTGGTTGTTTATATACACACACACAGTTTATTTACGCCCGGCGGTTAACCCGATAGGGCAACTATGACTAA
>JPKE01002695.1:0-22191 GCA_000750995.1 Pseudogymnoascus sp. VKM F-4520 (FW-2644) | reverse complement strand
CTTTCCCCCCCAGTTAGCCCCTCCAACCGCAACCATAACACCACACACTACTTCCCCCGGTGCTTTGCGCATCGCTTCTTCTTCTATATTTCATCTTTTTACTCGATCTGCAGCAAGAACTGCAATCGTACATTCGAACTCGAACCTGCTTAGCTGCACGGTTTACACATCTCAATCAAGATCCTACGCAAAAAGTCGTAAGATGCCACCAAAGAAGGCCGTCGCGGAGGAGAAGGTCCTCCTGGGCCGACCTGGCAACAGCTTGAAGAGCGGCATCGTATGTTCGACCACCACCACCACCACCACCCAGCTATCGCGATGATAATAACTAAAGTAACGTCGTTGACTCGAATCTCAGGTCGGCCTTGCCAACGTCGGAAAGTCCACGCTCTTCCAAGCTATCACCAAGTGCTCGCTCGGAAACCCCGCCGTATGTTTGACCACACCCTGCCCCCCCCGAAGGGTGCTCTTGCTGATGGAAGGTAGAACTTCCCATATGCCACCATCGACCCCGAGGAGGCTCGCGTCATTGTGCCCGATGAGCGATACGACTGGCTCTGCGAGAAATACAACCCCAAATCCCGCGTGCCAGCCAACCTGACAGTCTACGACATTGCTGGTCTGACCCGTGGCGCCTCCACCGGTGCCGGACTCGGAAACGCTTTCTTGTCGCATATCCGTGCCGTCGATGCCATCTTCCAGGTGGTTCGCTGTTTCGATGATGCCGAGATTATTCACGTCGAGGGCGATGTCAACCCCATCAGAGATTTGGACATTATCAGCGAGGAGCTGCGCATCAAGGATATCGAGTTCACCGAGAAGGCGCTCGAGGCCATGAAGAAGCTTACTCGCCGTGGTGGCCAGAGTCTTGAGATCAAGAAGCTCAAGGAGGAGGAGGCCACCATCGAGAAGGTCCTGGCCATGCTGAAGGATGGCAAGGATGTCCGCAAGGGTACCTGGACGCCAAAGGAGGTATGTAAACCGCATTTCATCTTTCCCTCCTCTTTATATGATGACAAATGGTCAAGAGACCAGATATATAACCCAGCTCGTCGAGGCACAACGTGCACCCTGAGATAAGAAACATGTTCCGATTTACAACCATCTTCAATATTATATTATAATACTACTGCGTCTTGGATACTAACCAACAATGCAGGTCGAGCACATCAACCCTCTATTCCTCCTCAGCGCCAAGCCCGTCGTGTACTTGGTCAACCTCAGCGAGAAGGACTACATCCGCAAGAAGAACAAGCATCTCGGCAAGATCGCAGAGTGGTTGAAGGAGCACGCCGCTGGAGACCCAATTCTGCCCCTGTCCGTCTGCCTCGAGGAGCGTCTGACGCGCTTCGAGACTGAGGAGGAGGTCCAGGCTGAGCTGAAGTCTCTCGGCGTCGAGTCCGCCCTCCCCAAGATCGTCACCACCATGCGCAAGGTCCTGAACCTCGGCAGCTTCTTCACCACCGGTACCGATGAGGTCCGCCAGTGGACTATCCGCAACGGCACCAAGGCGCCTCAGGCGGCCGGTGTCATCCACGGCGATTTCGAGAAGACTTTCATCCAGGCCATCGTCTACAACTTTGAGAAGCTCAAGGAGCTTGGTAGCGAGGCTGAGATTAAGGCGAAGGGACAGATTCAGACCAAGGGCAAGGACTACGTGGTTAATGATGGTGACATCCTTTTGATCAAGGCTGGAGCTGCAAAGAGCTAAATCTACATATCTTAAGAAGATCTGTTGTGGTTTCATGCTTTTTGAGGCTATGTCTTTTGTATAGCTGAGGCTGGCTTGGGTTGGGTTGGCGTTGGCGGAGAATCAACACCAACCTCTCAAATAGAATGAGGTTATTCCGTAAAATCTACGGGATAAACAGCCATGATACAAAACGTATGCCATATACTTCAAGACAATGAACTTGATAAATCAATATGTGTGGGCTGATCTAATGGATTGTGCTGATGCTATGCGTTCTGGTGTGACTATACTGTATTGATGGTAATAAATTCTACGAATAAAGAAATTATTTGAAGAAAAGACGGTGATGTTAATCTGCATCACTGAATTAAAGATACTCACCCCAGAACTAAAATATGAAGCCTATTTAGCTTCATCTAGCACTATTTAACAAGATTTAGCCCATATTAAAGTTCTCTCGTACGTTTTCGCTTTCGTCGCTTGGAGCCAAGGTACCACGTCTGATAATTCCAAAAAGGCACCCAACGCCACGATAGCCTTGCCCCGCCAAACCCAAATTCCCTAGCGCACACGTTGATAAAGCACAAGCTGCATCTCGCACTTCTACCTCACCTCCACCCAACCCAACAACCTACAATCTTGCATCATTACCTGTCGCAAACATGGTAAGTCTCTCCAATCCCTGTGTACAGTCTCCCAGACCCCTCTGACTGTGATCCAGGCGACCCAAACAACCAAGCAGCGCCTCGCGCTGTCCATCATCGACTTCCTCAACACCTCCCTCAAAGACGGCACCCTCACCGCCGACGACGCCGAGTCCATCGAGATCGCCACTAACTGCATCTCTGAGGCATTCAATGTGACACCCTCGGGGCCCTCAACCGAGTCCCAGTCGCTCCTCCAGGTGTACAGCGTCTACGAGAACCTGCGCGCCAAGACCGCCGCCGCCTCCGCACCCTCCGCACCCTCCGCAGCCGCCCCAGCCGACGACGAGAAGAAGCAGACCCCAACCGACGACGACAAGAAGCAGGCTGAGACGCTCAAGAGCCGCGGCAACTCCGCCATGGCGACCAAGGACTACGCCTCCGCCATCGACCTGTACACGCAAGCCCTCGCGCTCGTCCCAGGAAACCCAATCTTCCTCTCCAACCGTGCAGCCGCGTACTCGGCATCCAAGGACCACGAGTCCGCGCGTGCCGACGCAGAGGCTTCCGTCGCTGCGGACCCAAAGTACACGAAGGCGTGGTCGCGTCTGGGACTAGCGCGCTTCGCCCTCGGCGATGCGAAGGGTAGCATGGAGGCGTATGAGAAGGGGATTGAGTATGAGGGCAATGGAGGGAGCGAGGCGATGAGGAGGGGCTTCGAGACGGCGAAGAAGAGGACCGAGCAGGAGGCTCTGAGCGGCGGGGCTGATGATGAGCTACCGAGTGCGCGGGGTGCGGGTGGCGCGGGTGGTGCCGGGGGAATGCCAGATTTGAGTGCGTTGGCGGGGATGTTCGGGGGTGGTGCAGGCGGAGCAGGAGGCGGGGGCATGCCGGATCTAAGCAGCATCATGAGCAACCCAATGTTTGCATCGATGGCGCAGAACCTGATGAGCAACCCAGATATGATGAACAACCTGATGAGCAACCCGCAACTGCGGGACATGGCGAGCCGATTTGGTGGTGGTGGTGGTGGAGAGGGAGGAGCAGGAGGCGGAACCCCAGATTTGGCAAGCTTGATGCAGGATCCTAGCATTGCCGAGATGTGAGTTTTACCTCCGCACCCAGTTTTAAGCCATATGCTAATACATGACTTCAGGGCGAGGAATATGATGGGCGGTGCTGGACGTGGAGCTGGAGGTGGAGCTGGAAACTAGGTTTGGAGGGCGGCGGCTGGAGTATGAGGATATGATGCCACGACTTTCGTTTGGGTACAACATAAAGAGGGTTGGATAGAGAAATACTTTAATGTCCCAACGGTGCTAGACTGAGTTGCAAAGTGAAATGTGTGTACGGGGGTTCACTTCAAGGCAGCCTTCGTGTGTAGATTTGATGTGAGAAAGGTTCCTCTGAACGACATCCTCAAGTCCGAACCCTCTCAACTCGACCCATTGCTCGTCTGGGCCTAAATGTTCAAGAATCTCGACTACACTCTACCAATGCAAAATTTATCAAGCAACCAATGAGAACAAATGCAAACAAGACTTTTTTCTTCTACCTAAAGACTACAAAGCTGACGCCCCACCTGCGCTTCGCCGCCAATCCATTTATACCTTTTAAAACCTCTAAAAAATGTTCACCGACACTGAGCAGGATACGAATGTGAACTGCAATTCAAGCCTTTGAAACCGAGATATGAAATCGAAACCCTTCCCTGGGAACCCAAATAGCCATATAAACCTGCTCCAATTTCGTCGCATCCTCCGCCATTCGCCTTTCGCCCATACCCGATATCCATCCCTAAACTATCTACGAGCGCAACCATGCTGCTCAGAAGATTCTTGTGCGTAGTGAATGAGACTCCTCCGCACTTAATGGCCATGAGATTACAGGAATCTGTCGGCAGGCATAGTAGAGAGACCCATCGGTGGAGGCCGAGGCCCAGCATCAGTAGAACCGCCCTGCGAACTACTTTGCTCCGACAAAGCGGAGCGGCGGCTGACCTTGCTCCTAAGCCTCCAGTGACGACCGCGTCGGGAAGGCCTGCCTCGCGACGGACTTCGACTTTCCGAATGACCAGGTTGTGGATCACTTGGAGCTGTCACACGTCGATGATTCTATTGCTATATTAGCACATCATTAACACGGGGTTAGAAACTAAGAAGGCCGTACTATCTGGACATGGGGGGTAAATGATGATTGTATCTCACCGGAGCTGTTTATTCCACTCCCAGACGCCTCGGTCTCGTTCGAAGTGCTATTTGCATAGGCTGCTGGATCGCTCTTCGTATGGTTTCGACGCCCATACCGAGAGAGTGGGCGCTTGGCACTTGATCTTCCTCCCTTGGTATCATCTACTCCACTGATGTTTCCAGGCCTCTCAGACAGCACACTCGTCTCAGTTGTGCCATGAAGACCGTTCGAGAAAACCTTGCTCCCGTCTTGGGCCTGCGTATTTTGCAAGCTTCCACTGCCAAAATTGCCCTTTGATTCCGAATTTTGATCTTGATCTTGTGTGGCGGTTCTTAAGCGGATAGGCACAAACTCTGGAGTATCTGCCTTGAGTTTAGTTTTCTTCACTTTCTGCCCATTTGCCGAGGCTACTGAACAGTCCTGCTCAGAATGGTCTGTTTTACTCAATGCTGTAGCAAGAGTCGTTGTCCCTTTTTGCTTTTGAACATCATTTACAATGGTAGCGTCGGAATTTTTTGGGCTCCCAGGAGACGAAAGGCTTTCTCCCGGTTTCACAAGCAGTTGCTTCGACCAGAGGTCAGTGTACTTGCCCTTTGCATGGATAAGTTCGTCATGCGAGCCGTTCTCAATAATTTCTCCGTCTTTAATAACCAATATGCGATCTGCTCTCATTATTGTGGAAAGACGGTGAGCAACGATAAAAGTGGTTCGCCCTCTGCACAGCTCCCTAAATGCGTCTTGTATCAACTGCTCGGTAGCACTGTCAACTGCGCTAGTTGCTTCATCGAGGACTATTATCTCTGGGCGTTTTAGTATTGCTCGAGCAATGGCGATGCGTTGCTTCTCGCCACCAGATAGTCGCACTCCGTGGCTGCCAACCAACGATTGATAACCGTCAGGAAACGACAGGATTTTGTCGTGGATAGCAGCTGCTTTGCAGGCTTCGTGGACTTCTTCAACACTGGATCCTAGTTTGGCATAGCGAATGTTGTTCAGGATGGACTCGTTGAAAAGATCTGGGTCTTGGGGCACCACTCCAATTTTGTCTCGAAGACTTCTTACGGTCACATCTCGGATGTCTTGCCCGTCAATTTTTATGCTGCCATCAGTAACGTCGTAGAATCGGTCGAGAAGCTTGAGTATCGTTGATTTTCCACTGCCAGTTTCGCCCACGAGAGCAATTGTTGAGCCACCTGGAACAGAAAAGGTGATGTCTCTAAGGGTCTCTTTTCGAGCCTCATAGTGGAAGTGCACATTGTCAAAAACAACTTCACCCTTTTTGAAAACCAACGGCTGTGCATCCTCCTTGTCCACGACGGTAGGTTTTGCTCGAAATAGTTCCAGCAAGTGCTCGGCATCCATCAGGCTCTCTGAAATTTTCTTGTAGGCGTTACTGAAAAATGTCAGGGGCCCCCTGAGCTGTGCCCAGTAGGTCAAAAGAATGACGAAATCTCCAGGCGATCTCTCCTGGCGCATAACCTGGTATATAGCAAGGAAGCATGCACCGACGAGGCCAATTGTGAGAGCAAAGATTTGAACAGCGCCGACAAGAAATATCCCCAACCGGTAATCCTTCTCTCGCCTCAACCGATTCTCTACATTTGAGGAGTATCGACTTTCTTCGTATGGGATGTTGTTGAAGTAACTAGCCGTCCGCCAATTATCGATGCTCATGTAAACTGATAGCCACTCTTTCCGGAAGCTTTTCATGTATTGCCGGCGTTTGTTGGTCGCCAGCGACACCAGCTTTGCAGTGCAGTACACAAATACGAGACTAGTAATAGCCAGGATGAGTCCCATGTATGGCCCGAAGAGATAGTTCAAGTATATGCAAACAGCGGAGAGATCAATCATCATGGGCATGACCTCAAAAATCATCATCTCCACGAGCTTGGTGACGGACTGTCCTTGGTTAACAGCACGGTGTATGTCTGCGGAGTCTTTGCTCTCGTGGAAATCCGACGACAAGCTCATTACGTGCTGATGAGATGCAGTGCTAAGTGACTGTTCGGCGTATTGTTCGAGAGGTCGCCATAGCCAGAACTGCACCCAGCCAATGCAGCTTCCAGAATTCAAGAATGTCAGGGTAGCATATACTGTTGCTGCAAACCATGGAGAATTTCCTACAAAAAGTTAGAAGTGCTAGGGATCTAGAGCAGATGAACTACCTTTGACAAGAGCATCGGTGACTACACCCAGCTGTCGTGGTATCATTATGTTTAGAAAATTTCCCGTCAAAAGACAGGCTCCTACTGCGACAGCGCGAAGTTGCATGGCTCTATCATGGACTGGCCAGACGTGCGGAATAAAAATTGAAAAGCCTTTTACGTATGCCCACCAGTTGCCGTCGGTCTCCAATCGCTTCTGTACTCGTTCCTGGGCTTTATTGCGTCGCTTAGAATACACATCATCTTCGTCAGAGTCAGACGAACTGCCATCTTTAGAATTGTCGTTTGCTGTAGCTCCGTAGCCAGCGCCATTCCCATTTGCATTCCCATTACCAACAGATTTAGCTGTGGAGTTCTCTGGAAGCAGAGACTGGCGCTCTTCATCGTCTTCGTCAAAGCTTTTGCGGTTTCGAAGCGTCGTGTAGAAGGACAGCAATACCACCAGCGTACATATCCGTAGACCTTGGATGGACAATGAAATCAAGTCGAACAACCCGTACCTGCCGATGAAGATATTGGAGAGAATGAAAAGAGTAATCTCAGATACAACAGCTATCACTGCTGCTCCATAGTGAGGATACCACACCGGCAACTCAAACTCTAGAAGCGCCGAAGTCAGAATTAACCATGTCAGAAAAGACGAGACGAGGTAAACCTGTCAGAGTCAGTATCAATTTCATGGATTTGAAGGTAATAGGCGTCGATGACTTACTGTCTCGTGTTGCTCTGCCGCCCATGGCCTATCGAATAGCGTCCGAATTAAGATATTGACAGAATTGGCAGCCTATAAACCATGGTTAGCATGGCTATGTTGGTAGATGCCTGTAGAACACCGTTTTCTGTGCCAACAGGACAAGGGAAGCTTACATATGTTCCTACAACCAGAATCATGAGTGACAGAAGGGCTCGTCGTTTGTCATATTGTCCATCCTTCTTCTTGGAAGCTGCAGGCGTCGTGCAAAACCCAAGCGTAGATGTAAATATGAAATACAAGAGGGATATAGCTGGGTAGCCGTAGTGTAGGACTTCCACAGCCAGAGTGGCCTGATGCGGTCGTGTTGAGTCCATTTCAATTGGGCTGCCAAATGGCAGCGGTATGAGTGGTTTGCCTGCTGTTGATTGAGACGATCTGAGACTGTTATAGAGTCAGTTGATGAAAGAGATCTCCAGGCGGACGAAAGGAGATGGAGGAAGTCGAGGAAGATAAAGAAGAAAGAAAATGCTGTGGCGCGTTGAGGGAATTGAAATGTTATGTCTCACCGGGTTACACACAGGAAGGAACGGTATGGATTTGTTGATGTGGTGTTACCTTGGTGGATATTTCTCTTGGGAGGTGGGTGAGACTGCCGGTTCTACGCGAATCGCGCATATGCCACGCACAATTTATATTCGCGCAATATCCTATCTTTCCTTATATTTTTCTTATTTTGCGTATTCTTCTCTCTTCAACTTTTGTCGTTTTATTGATTTACCGGCGTGGATTTTCACAATGAGGAATTCTCGAGTGCTAAATCCTTGTTGAGATCTATGGCCTCGCTGGTAGGCCAGAGGCTGAGACTGAGAACCAAACAATGGCGATAACGCCCGGAACCAACGATGATGTACGTCGATCAGCTGAGCCACATTCCAGAGTATGCTGTATGCGTCCTTGAGCCTCTAGAATAATACTAATTGGGTTTGTCACAGCCGATGTTGGAAGCAGATGAGCCGCAGATTGTTGGAATTGTCAGTCAGCCTTGTCGCACGAGCCTCAGCCTGATTCTTGGCAAAGGCTTTAGACTCTGTGTCAAGCGCACAGGAGGGGATTGGACAGCATTTTTATAAAATGCCTTAGCCAGCCAGTCATCCGGTGACAAAGCGATAAGATGATCTGCCGTACCGGTGTGAGCTTTCCGGGTCCCGCCACTGCAACGCTGCACCATCCGAGACCACATGGAGCACAGTGACAACAGGGTAGAATGCCGGTGAGGAGCTGGCGCCTGGAATTGGCCCTTTTAGAGACGTCCATGCACCAAATGGCAACATCGGCCGTATGTACACATGCACCATAACGCATCCGCCACTACATATGGTTTGATGTTGTGGCACAAGCGTGCTGGGAGCCGTTGTGAGCTTGCAAGTCTCTGAGATGACTGGTTTGTGAAAAATACATGTTATCAATATCAAGCGAACCATTGCCTCCGTGTGGCGACTCAATCTCATGTCCGCGCGGTAACATGACACATTATTACCCAGTGGGATGGATTCCAGCTTACTGTACCCGATGATTATCTCGTTCAGCACCCCTTTTTGATTTAGCGGCGACGTTTCAGGAGTTCCAGGGCGGAGGATTTACCGCCGGAACCAACAATCAAAACTAACATAGGTAAATTCTCAACAGGTGAGAGGAGAGAAACCCTGCTCTGTTCTTTTTGAACCCCAGGATTTGGAAATCCTCAGAGATTCCCCCTGTGGCGCGTGGTCATAGCAGCTAGCCGAAAGTTTCCTGGCAGGGGACGGTCTCTTGACCGCTATACGCCCTGGAAAAAACATGCGCCTATTACATAGTTTGTGATGGCTCTTTTGGCGGGACATGGCATAAGTGGAATGCAGTCCATTCTCAACCTATCTGCAGTTTAATTTCGAGTATGCAGGATATGCCTGTATACTCCCGGCCACAAGACATCCCTACTCTCAGATTTGGAGCCTATTGTGACTCAGCTTGCAGATCTGAATGATGGCATCAAGCCAACCGATTTCCCCCCAGGATTACACACCGATAATATGCAAAACGGCTTTTTACCCTATTTGCTCGCGATTCTAGGCACCCTTCACGCGCTAAAACACAGAGATAGTCACAGCATATTTGTGCTACTCCAAATCTGGCATGGCGATCGGGTTTGTCGCACGATCTAGATGTTGGGGAACACTCGTCAGGGACAAGGGCGGCGTTGGTTGTTGTCGTTCCCTGCTGTTGCCTGAGCTGGCACAGCCTTGACGGCTCTGAGAACTCCAGCCAACAACGCCTAATTGTTGGACCTTATAAAAGCGATTGCGCTTATTGGAAGCCTGCAATTACTCGGACTATTAGTCCCCCTTTTGACATGGCTTGCAGAGGCTAGCAATCATGTGATGCCATAAATTCGACGCGAACATCGTGTGGAGGCCATCTTATCTGGAAAGTCCAAATGGATGTTGGAGATCTTCACAACTTCGCCACTATATTTGTTGGAACTATGACTAGTGATGGGTGCACATGGTAGACAATATTTGTTGGAACTCCGACTGGTGATAGATACGTATGGTATTCACGGCCAACAGCCATTGTGTGTAGTGATATATACAAAATACAAACAATCCATGTTTTATCATATTTACACACAGCCCCCGAACCACTGCCAAAAACCGCCGTCGCCGACATCGATTTATCGACGAGAAGTTATGCCACATAGTCTCTCCCGCTCCACAAAGTTAAGGAAAGGCAGCAAGTATGGCGAATATCTCAGATGGGCTTGACGTAGTACCAGAGACGGATGTCGCCGGTCCGGTACTCGGAGTTGCTCTGCAGCTGGCTCTGGATCCAATACACGACCGTCGTCAAGTCTGTGGTCGTGCATATGTGTTCTGGCCAAGGGCTTGACCTCATACTCGTGGAATGGACCCTACATACCGTTGATATCCGAGGTGTGCGACCATGGAGGCCCGTGGCACCGCTTATGTGCCCGCTGGACGATGTCGCCACAGTTCCGGAGATTCAGCGCGTGGCGACATCGGCGTAGATGTCGGAGAGAGGGAGGGCGGCTGATTTGCAAGAAGTGTTGTCGGCTGGTACAGGGATGTTTTATGCTGGCCGTGGGGTAAAGTCTTGGATGTGGGGTTGGGTTTTGATGCGTAGGAGTGGCTTATTTGGAAGGAACAAAGGCTAGATCAACTACAAGAGTTCAACGATAGTGACAGTAAATGTGTAGATATTTCATTGAGTACACCTTAGTTTCTCAGACTGTAACCCCGTTGGTTCGAGGCGATTTTGGATTCCACATGGTATACAATAACCTCGACATAGCAAACAAAAACCTCTTAGACGCGCCCAAATGGAAGGCCGCAGCAGTTCCACTTCCCCCAGCAAAAAGATCCCGAATTCATATACACCCCCCCCCAATATCTTACCCCCCTCTCTGCCTCTCAACCCCACCCACTCAAGAGTGTCTGTTGTATCCAATATCGTTATCCTCCAAGTTCAACGGGTTCCTCGCCTCGTTCAACCCAACGTCCCCCGACCCTGGCGGCGGCGACTTTGTCAAAACATTAGAACCGCGGCTGGCTGACACATCACGGAACGGACTCCCACTTGGCGACGCCCGGCGCGAGTTAGGCCTGCCACCATACGACCTCGGGGCGCTGTAATCAGCAGAGGCGTCGCGATTATGCCCTGCCTGCGCGGCCTGCGGCTGCATGAGCGGGAGGTGAGCCTCGCTGGCTGAGGCGCCGAGCTTGGCGCCGCTGGCGATGAGCATAGCCTCGCGCTGCTTCTCAGCCAGGCGCTGGCGGGAGCGGGTGCGGCAGCTCATGAAGAGGACGGAGCCGAACATGGCGCAGAAGGCGGCGGAGAGGCAGGCGGAGACAATGATGCCGGCGAGGTCAGGAGCTTGGGATTTCATGCAGAGGGTTAGGCCCTTGCTGTCCTTGGAGCAGATGAGGCCGTCGTTGCAGCCGATGGATTCGGTGGTGGTGGC
This sequence comes from Pseudogymnoascus sp. VKM F-4520 (FW-2644), assembly GCA_000750995.1. Classification (NCBI taxonomy): domain Eukaryota; kingdom Fungi; phylum Ascomycota; class Leotiomycetes; order Thelebolales; family Thelebolaceae; genus Pseudogymnoascus; species Pseudogymnoascus sp. VKM F-4520 (FW-2644). Next base: position 10,784 of record JPKE01002695.1, on the reverse strand, counting down.
CTGGCAATTTGTGGATGTCGAGCCGTCGGTGGTTACGGTCGCACACGAGGATGTGTCGATTAACTCGGTCTTCAAGCAGACGAGAGTGCTCTCCTGCGCGAGGGCAGTGACCGCCGGGACCGTTGCGACGGTCGCTTCGGCGCGACGGGGAGCAACAGTAGGAATGGCGGTTATTTTGGGCACAGAGCGTCGGGCAGCTTGTCTCCTTCTCAGGTCCCCACCGTTTGCTTGGACGTCTTCGCAGTCGCCGTCGTGCCATGGCTGGACCGTCTCGGCCTGTCCTTCAGTGCATCCTGACGACACGAGGCAGTCGAATAGCTGTGTGGACTTTATTCCAGACGCGAAGCATTTGGCGACTTCCTCGAGATCACCACAGCCAGCAATTGCGGCATTGCCAGCGGAGTCGCTGTTCGAGCACTTGGCGGAGGAGAGGGGAACGAGCAGGACCGTGGCCACTGCCACAATTATAGAGGCTCCGCGCATTTTGTTGTTGTGTGAAGTTGTGGGTTATGAAGAGACAGCCTCGCGGACAGTTTTCGTTTCAGGGTCAATCAGCGCCGACGGGTCCGGGTGAGACCCTTTGAGGAGGATAAAGCTGTATAGACGGCGAAGAGAGCTTAGAGACTGCTATAATCCCATATCGCGAAGACAAGATAAATGGCAAACAGATGACCGGCAGTTGGAGAGAAAGTATTCGTAAGAGCTGAAAAGGAGAAGATTGAAGGCCTCGTAACCACCCACGAAATGTATTTTAAGATCGGGCTGACGGGGCTAACGGGGGGAATGTAAGACTTGTGGTGGTGGCCAATCAGACGATAGTGGAGATGCTGCACAAAGGGTTCACGAAATGATTGTCGTCGATGTCAGCTGGATGTTCCTGTCAGTGTCAGTGTCAAGATAAAGTCATGTGATGTGTGTGTAGAGGCGAGAAACATTGAAATGGGAGAAATAAAAAATGGTTGAAATATAAAGTATAAAATTTCACTTGTGCCTGCGTTTGTTCCCTTGCTTCATAACGTTTTGGCGACGAATTTCGAGGTAAGGTGAAAGGAGCACAGCCCCAGAGGCTGGTTTTTGGTGTGGGGTGTGATGTGGCTGGGATTGCGGTGGCTGAGACAGTTGAGACAGTTGGTGGATGCGCCATGGGTGGGTGCCGAAGCGAGAACGCCGGATTAGGATTGGCGTCGGCAGCTATCTTTCCCACCACTTTCTTACTACTTTCCTCTCTACACCTGAATTCCAAGGCTGCGAATATAGGACCCAGAGTGTTAGGACGATGTTTTGAAGATGTGATAGATAAAGTGAGTAAAAAAAGCAAAGGTAGGTAGAGGCTGGCGAGATGCGTTTATGAGAACTAACTCTGCAACGAAAATGAAGTCAAGACATTCCTCAGCCCTAGAGAAGACACGCCTAGGAAACCACGTCATCATGCTGAGATGGGTGCTTGCTCGCCTGCTTCGTCCCTTGATTTACGTAGAATTCCCAACTAAGAAGATGTGAAGTTCAGGTCCGCCTCTTGCTATCATACGAGATTCCACCGTGTGACTCTATTCGGACAACCTATGTTCCTATACCAACAGCATCTATAAAACGCCGTCTTGAAAAACCCCCATTTCCTTCTTTCCAACTCTAGGAACCATCAATCACGCACTCGATATCATCAAACCTCAAACTCGCTGCCTAAATAGCCAGAATGCCTCACGCTGTTTACGATACTGACCCGTATGTGCGTCCCACGCCCGTGCGCCCCGTAGATCACGAGGTTGAAGAATGGTTGGGCAAACTGAGAGGAAAGAAGCTCGGAGAAACGAGCGATGAGACTGTGAGACTTGCTCGTAGTCATTGCCGTGCTGCAACTAACCGGCTACAGACCTTTGCAATGTCAGATCTCCCACCGGTTAGGCGTATTATCAAGTTTAACCATGCGTACACTCAGGAATTCCTCGCTACTAGGTCAATATAAGAAAGAGAGCCTGATTTTCAGATGCCAAAGCTGACGGGAATACAGGATCAACATCTACCTCGCCGAAGATGAAACCGTTTGTCAGGTAAACCGTGGCTAGACTACATGCTCTATAGTCTACGTGTAATACACGAGAGGAGAATCTAATCTGTTTATTATTCATTGTTTCTCGCTATATCCATGTTAAACTAAAAGATGCATCTCTCGTTTGAGGCAACATCATTGGTCGGGACCGTCCGTCGGCATCATCGAGGCCGACTATGGTGAGAAATGAGTTAAAGCACTGTAAACATACGTCATCGTATCATCATCATCCTGCGCATGCTTTACCCCTCTTAAGGGTCTCCACGACTTTAAATACTTTGAACATCCCTATTCTCTTCTACTTCTCTAGTAAATAGTGTTATATGATCCATATTTGAAAAGCCGCCCACAGATATCGAAATCCTCACTTGCACTGCACCCCAAAGCCTCAAAACTAGACTCCTCCACGCAACTACTGCAGCCAGAATGCCTCTCGTCGCCCCAGGAATCTCAGGGGATGTGGTGCCCCAGAACCAGGAGTGGACGAACAGGCTGTTGGGAAAGACGATTGGAGACGAAAACAATGCGACTGTGAGTGGAGGATGTGTGTGCCAGAGGAGAATGCATCACTGACCTTCTATACAGACCTACGCGATGTCCGACCTGCCCGAGAACACTCGGATCATCCCCGAGGGCCAGCCCGATTCCAAAGACTTCCAGGAAAACAGGTGAGCATGGCCAGGTAGCTCGCTGCTCTATGAAGAAGGCTGACTGGAGAGAAATAGGTTGAACGTCTACCTTGCAAAGGACGGGACGGTGCGCTCAGTTCACCAGGGATAGATGGAATATCTAGGGAATAGGGCTGTGAAGGATATACGTATGAAATAAATAAAATAAAATATTCTCAAGTTCCTGTCTTATGTTCGACTCTTCGTATATGTTGTAGACACTGAAATTGCCATCCCACATCCCACATCCCCATCTGCCCCACCAAAAGCCACGACTTCCACCAACCACGCTAAACGAGGGGCAACCATCGCGGGGTCAAACCAGCACAGCACAGCACAACACAACACATCCCTCACCAGCCCACACGACCTTACAACAACCCCAACTCCAGCCATCACGATGTTTAAGAAAGAGTATGTCATGAAACAGCCTCACAGCATCCAATGAAGCAGACCAGCTAACATCCCGAAAGCATCTCACCCGGCTCCAAGTCGAAGGTCAAGTCGTCTATTCAGCGCGCGCTCAGGACGCAACTATGCACCACCTACCCGCTTCTTACGCCGTATATCGATGAGGTGGTGCCGAAGAAGGAGCAGTTGGATGCTATGAAGATGTTAGTTCCTCCCATCTGTCCCCATCTCCTCCCAACCTCCATTGTCACGACACCGACCCATTCACTAACACCACACAGCCCAGAGAGAGTAACCCTCTACCTCATCAACGGCGAGCCAGTCTTCTTTCAACACATGACCGACCCCCTCCTCCCTCACCTCAAGCTTGTGCACCGCTTCCCGCAAGCCTTCCCTCGCATACGTATCGACCGTGGCGCAATCCGCTTCGTACTGTCCGGCGCAACGCTGATGGCTCCTGGGATCACGAGTGATGGCGGCAGGCTGCCAGGGGATGATGGAGAGGAATGGGGAGCGGGAGGAGAGCATCTAGAGAAGGGCGCGCCGGTGGTGGTGGCAGCGGAAGGGAAGGAGGAGGCGTGTGCCGTGGGTTTGTTGACGGTGGGGACGAAGGAGGTGGAAGAGGTAGGGAAGGGACCGGTGGTGGAGGAGGCGCATTTCTTGGGCGATGGGTTGTGGAGGTTGAATACCGAGTAGGGTGTTTGTGTTGGCGGAGAGAGAATTGAAGAGACTGGACGAATTGGGTAGAATATGGTGCTTGTAAATGAGCAGGATCTATGATTGGGAAATGAGATGTGCCCTCACTATATGTCTCACTAACATGGGTAGATGCACCATGTGGAGGTGATGTGGAGGCTGTTTGTGTTGGCCGGAGAGGATTGAAGGTCATGGAGCTGTAAATGAGCATGATCTATACTGGGAAATGAGATGTGCCATCACCATTTGAACCGTCACTGACATGGATAGACGCATAATCTTGAGGTGATCCTGGAGTAGATCATTGTATGCTTTGGTTGTATAATTTGTGAGACATCCTGCCCACATTCCCACCTTTGGTATTCGCCGTTGTGCCCCGTAACTCCATGAATGCCCAAACGCCACCACCTCCCAACCTATGCACCCTCGCCCATCTCCTGATCCTCTGTAGAACCAAAGACATCATCAAACGTGCCACCCTCCACATCCTCCCCAAACACCCCCTCGTCCTCTACCCCACCCTCCATCTTCACATCCTCCGTCTCATCCGCCTCCTCATCTTCGCTATCATCCTTCTCCCACACCTCCTTAACGCCCCACGGCACGCCCGTCAACACAAACTTCTCGTTCGGCAACCTGACACCCCACTCGGTCTGTCCCACAGCCGGCAACCGGATCTTATTCCTCGCCTCCGCAACCTCCATCAAGAACTCCTTACTCGTCCCCCCCGAGCTGAGCTGGTATTGTAGACGACTCTGAATCGCGAGCTGCACAGCGCCCATGCTGACCTGGCCATCGGCATCGCGTAGGTTGCTGCCGGCGGGTGGGTCGCGCGCGCGGTTCTGCTGGGAGATGTACGCGTCGGAGGAGAGGTGGAGGGCATCGGAGAGGATGGCCGAGGTATGGCGGTAGGCGAAATCGAGTAGCTGGAGTGGGACACGCTCCTGGTAGGCAGAGATGCCGAGAGAGGTGAGGAGGAGGTGAATGAGGCGCGCGTCGCGGGGGCGCTTGTCGTAGCCGGGGATTTGGGTAGAAACTGTTGGGTGCGAGGGGAGTGGGAGAGGTGGTGGAGTGGGGAGGCTGCGGACGGCTTGGGTTGGGAGAGAGGGCGTCGCGACGCCGTTGGTTTGGGCTTCCATGGTGGATTGTGAGTTTGGAAGATCGTGAAGGTTGGAGCTGCCAATGAGGTCGGTGCGCCAACTCCCCTACTTCGCCGGTGGCAGGATGTCTTTGTCCAAAGTGTTTTATTCACTTGAGGGCAGTAAGAGTCCGTCTGATGATATGTTTGGTGCTTGGGCGTATTGGCTGGTCGCAAGATGTGAGCGCGACCTCACTTCTAGACTTCGGTGAAATGGAGAAACGTAACGCCGGCAGACCCATAAATCGATAAGCCAGTCTGGCAGTGGTTGTGTTACCCCACCATCCCGCCCCGCCGGCCGGTGACGGATCAGTCATAATTTCTTGAAGGGATCATAAAAGACGTTTGATTGCGACTCACAACACGCCGATTGGGCAAACATACTACAAGATGGAGACGACAATTCCGCTTCCTCTAATTCCCACGCTGGATCTTGCATCCCAGCCGTACTTTGAGACTGGCCTGCCCCGAAAACAACTCAACCACCTGGGAAGCATCTTCTTCGTCGCCAAAACCGAGACGTTTGATTTGGTGTTCGAGTTCCTGAAGGGGCACACCGCCGTACGAACATTTGTCAATGCTGCTGCCCTCGAAGAATCGGATATCTTGAGCCTTCTGGACGCTGGCGCACGTTGTGTCTTTGTCAAGGAGGAGCAAGTCGCCTCGCTGGAGAAATATGGCGATCGTATCGGCCTGGCAGCAACAAGCGCTGCATCCAAGGTGCCAGCCGGAGGCGCTCTTGTTGATTTCGAAGATGCTACTGCGTCAAAGGCACTACTGAAGAGCTTTGTCGACCAGAAGACGTCGCCGGTTTTCTTGGTTACACCGGAGGAATCAAAGGCACAGGAGACCGTGACTATCGCACAAGAGTTGGGAGTCGTGCCAATCGTGCCAGCGGCGGCATTGACGATGGAAAATAAGGATACGGATGGGAAGCTGTCTGTTCCAGCGATAATCGGGTCGCAATGGGCGAGCGATAGGGCTGATAAGTTGATCCCGACGGTGGTTACCGACGAGAGAGGGGTCGCACTGGGATTGGTTTACAGCAGCCAGGAGAGTATTTCAGAGTCACTGAAGACGAGCACGGGGGTGTATCAGAGCCGAAAGCGTGGGTTATGGTACAAGGGAGCCAGTTCAGGGGATACACAGGAGCTTGTTAGAGTGTCGCTGGACTGCGATCAGGACTGCTTGAAGTTTGTCGTGAGGCAAAAGGGCAAAGGATTCTGCCACCTGCCGCAGCCGACATGCTTTGGTGAGTTGGGGGGGATTTCTAAACTGGAGAAGACTTTGCAGTCGAGGAAGGTGTCTGCTCCAGAGGGATCTTACACGGCGCGTCTATTCTCAGACGAGAAGCTGTTACGGGCAAAGATTATGGAGGAGGCGGAGGAGCTGTGTGATGCGAAGACGAAGGAGGAGATTGCTTTTGAGGCGGCGGACTTGATTTATTTTGCACTCACAAAGGCTGTCGCTGCTGGTGTGACGTTGGCCGACATTGAGACAAGTCTGGATGCAAAGAGCGTCAAGGTCAAGAGAAGGCAGGGTGACGCAAAGGGGCAGTGGGCGGCGAAGGAGGGGATTGCAGTTGCTCCTGTGAAGGAGGCGGTCAAGGCTCCTGAAGTGAAGAAGGAGGATGGAGCGATTTTGATGAAGCGATATAACGCTTCAGAGATATCTGAAAAGGAGCTATTGGACGTTCTTCAGCGTCCTTCGCAGAAATCCAACGATGTGATTATGGGAATTGTGAGTCCCATCATCAAGGCGGTGCGGACGAGAGGCGATGCCGCTGTTTTGGAGTATACCCACAAATTTGAGAAGGCCACTTCTCTTACATCGCCGGTTCTCAGAGCGCCATTCCCGCAATCGATGATGAACCTCCCGCAGGAGACTATTGACGCGATTGATATATCGTTTGAGAATATCCGCAAATTCCACGCTGCGCAGAAGGAGGATAAGCCTCTAGAGGTCGAGACGATGCCGGGGATTATCTGCAGCCGATTCGTCCGCCCGATTGAGAGGGTTGGTTTGTACGTTCCGGGTGGAACGGCGGTGTTGCCCAGCACCGCTCTGATGTTGGGTGTGCCGGCCATGGTGGCAGGGTGCAAGAGAATAGTGATGGCGACTCCACCGCGTGCTGATGGTAGCATCACACCAGAGGTGATTTACGCCGCCCACAAGGTGGGAGCTGAGTGTATCGTGCTTGCTGGCGGTGCGCAGGCCGTCGCGGCGATGGCGTATGGGACGGAGAGTGTTCCAAAGGTTGATAAGATTCTTGGACCAGGAAACCAGTTTGTCACGGCCGCGAAGATGCACGTCAGCAATGACACAAACGCCGGCGTCAGCATCGACATGCCCGCTGGACCGTCAGAGGTTCTTGTCGTTGCTGATAAGACTGCCAACCCCGCGTTTGTTGCGTCGGATCTCCTGTCGCAGGCCGAGCACGGCGTCGACAGCCAGGTCATCCTGATTGCGATTGACCTGTCGGAGACGGAGTTGAAGGCGATTGAGGATGCGCTGCACGAGCAGGCTGTCGCCCTCCCGAGAGTGGATATTGTGCGCGGCGCCATCGCCCACTCCGTCACGCTTGTCGTTGGAAGTCTTGAGGAAGCGATGAGGTTGTCGAACGACTACGCGCCCGAGCATCTGATTCTCCAGATCAAGGATGCAGCGGCCGCTGTTGACCTTGTTGAGAACGCTGGCAGCGTATTTGTGGGCGAGTGGACGCCTGAGAGCGTTGGAGATTACTCGGCTGGTGTCAACCATTCTTTACGTAAGTCCTTCTTTCGTGTAATTGAGCTATGCTAACTGTAACAGCAACATATGGCTATGCAAAGCAGTACTCGGGTGTGAACCTCGGGTCGTACGTCAAGCACATTACCAGCTCGAACCTGACAGCGCAGGGGCTGAGGAATGTGGGCGGCGCAGTGATGCAGCTGGCGAAAGTGGAGGAGTTGGAGGCGCACAGAAGGGCAGTGGGGATTAGGTTGAAGTGGATGGATGAGAGGGGGTTGTAGATCGTTTTACGGATGCGAGGGTGAAATGTAGGATTTTATTAAAACATCCAAACTCTAGTGAATTCCAGTGGATAGGCCATTCCCGTCACCGCCCAGGTGAACTTGAATTTCAGCTGGGTATAGTCATCCCTCCGCAACTCATCGTACCACGCGCACGCGATCTTGGGCGGCGGGGGCAGTGTTGTGCTGCTGGTGCCTTGAACCCATACTTCCGCCTATCTCATACCCCAAGGTATCCCCGCCTTCTTTCTCCCATACGGCCTTGCGCCGCAGCAACTTCCAAGATAGCATGACGGCAACCTGGTCGAAAGAGAAGATTGCGTCGTTCCTCTCCTCATTCGCACCCCATCTTGCCATCCAAGTCCGGCGACGCGCCGACCGCCACAATCGACCGCTCTGGCGTCACATATCCTATCCCGTCCGGGTTAAAGGCCTCCATCACCTAAAGACATCCCTCCACAGCTCCTTGAACCCATACTTTGGCTCTCTCTCCTCCCTCACAACCGCCCTATCCCCTACAATCCGCCACATCACTCCCCTGTCGCGGCCCTTCCCCACTTTCACTTCCTCGGGTACATCCCCACCCCCTACAACCTCCCTCGCCAACACCCCCGCAACATCAGCGAAGCAAGACGCCATCTCCCGCTCCAGCGCGTAATACGGCTTCTTCGCTAGGTCGGGGGCTTGGAGGTTATACGCGCGCGCTGTTGCGTTAAGCTCTGCGATGGCGAGGGTTAGGTATGGCAGTTGTTGGCGCTCCCAGGCTGGATCGCGGAGGGGAGGGAGGTTGGGTGGCGGTGATGGGCCTGTCTGTGATACGCCTCGACTCCCTTTCTCCGGGGATGGATCCGAGAGTTCCGGCGCCTGTGATACGTCCTCCACGCCTGTCTGTCCTCGACTCCCTTTCTCTAACGGCGGATCCGACGGGTGTGAGGCCTGCGTGGTCGATATATCGTCTACGTGTCTCTGTCCTCGACTCTCCTTATTCAGGGGTTCCGGAGCCTCTAATACGTCCTCCACGCCTGTCTGTCCTTGACTCGTTTTCTCCGACGGCGCATCCGATGGGTTAGAGGTTTGTGTTGTGGATAATATGTCCGCGCCTTTCTGGCCCCCCCTCTCAGCCCGCGCGTATGCTTCCGCCCTACGAACTTGTTCCTCTACACTACCGCTAGCCGCAGCCACCATCCCGACGGCGTGTCTAGTCCAGTCTTTTCGTAGACGAGCTCGGAAATTGGCGGCTGCGGTGTGGAGGGCCTGCTGCTTCTCAATCCACGGCGGGACAAGGGCCTGGCGCTTGATCATATTGTTCATAATGTACTCGGTTGTATCGACGAATGGGTTGTCGACGCGGCTGTCACGGACGGCGGAGGTGCCACGGGGGATATCCTGATCGGTCAGCGGGTTCTGTGGTTTCGTCGGGGGGGCTTACCTTGAACTGTCCACGCGCAATGGCGTCCTCGATGCGTCGATTTGCGAGGGCCTCTAGACCGCGAAAGGACGTCGGCATAGAGCCGGTTTGGACGCCCGAGCCGAATCTTTCCTTTAGGGTCGCGCGCAGCTCCTCCCGCTCCTTTTCGGACATGCTGCTGTCGTTTGAGGTGGCATACGTGCTCGTCCGCTCCCTCGCATTCGAGATCCGCTGCGCCGGCGTCCGTTTCGGCCGCATGTCTGGCTGCAACGGTTTATGCGCATCGTGTAGCATGCGGAGAACCGCGTCTCCCTGCCCCTCCGTCCCTGTCCACGGTGCCGCAATGGCGATGTCCTTCGTCCCGCGCCCGACAGCAGGCGACAACTCGGATTCGGTGAACGCGGCGAGATTGTCGGATTTGAACTGCTGGCCAGCGATCTTGTCGAGGAGCTCCGCCTTCAGCTCATCCGAGAAGCCGGCTGCCTCGATGGCTTGCTGTCCGGCGCGGCCACCGTCGAGGAGCGCGTCTTCGGTGGCTTGCGCGAGCCGCCGCGACATGGCGCCGCGGTTGGCATCGTGGAGGCGCGGTCGGTAGGATATCGACCGACGCGATGCATATTGGAGGCGGGTGTAGGATGGGGGCATGTAGGGTGGTGTATAGGTTGTTGGAGTGAAGGGGGCGATTGGGATGTACGATAAGGATTCAGTTAGACGATAGCGATAACGATGAGAGTATATGCATATCGCTAAGCTTTCTTGCTCCCGCCATGTACTAGAGAAGAGGTTTAATACGCACGGGCTCAGATTTTACCGAGTGTCCTGCGAAGAGAAATACAACTTTGATATGTCGAAGCTATTCGGCAAAAAGATAACCTATCCAACCCTGCGGGAGTATTTTAGTAGTATGCTGCCGCTAGGTTATATGCTGTTGCTAGGCTATATGCTGTCGCTATATACTGTCGCTAGGTTATATGCTGTTGCTGGGCTATATGCTGTCGCTATATACTGTCGCTAGGTTATATGCTGTCGCCGGGCTATATGCTGTCGCTATATACTGTCGCTAGGTTATATGCTGTCGCTGGGTTATATGCTGTCGCTAGGTTGTATGCTGTCGCTGTTGTATGCTGTCGCTGTTGTATGCTGTTGCCGTTGTATGCTGTCGCCGTTATATGCTGTTGCCGTTATATACTGTTGCTATTGCAATAGACCCGAGCTCCCTTGCTACGTCGGCCTCTTCTTCTAACTCTCGAGCCCGATAAGAGAGCTCGCTCATCTCTTGCTAGACTTTGTCGCAGTCGGTTTGCGCCTAGCCATCTCGCGTAGTTAGCAACAATATAGCCCTTTCTCTTAACGTACTCCATATGCGAGTGAAACACCCAAGCGAGTGAAACACTGCATTTTACAC
>JPKE01002690.1:0-14369 GCA_000750995.1 Pseudogymnoascus sp. VKM F-4520 (FW-2644) | reverse complement strand
CCCCCCCCTCCCCAGCCAAAACCTCAATACTCCTCAACTCCGCCCCCCCTCCCCTACTCGGCACACCAAGACTCTTAAACACCGCCTCCTTCGCTGACCACCTCCCCGCAAAACTCGCCTGCGGATCCGCAGCAGCGCGACAATACTTCGCCTCCGCAGCCGTGAAGTTACGCTCCACAAACGTCGCATTGTCGATGTTAATCGCCGACACATCCTCCACATCGACACCGACCTTCGTCCCCGGCGCAGCGGTGCTCAGAGCAAGTTTCTCGACCACGCGCTGAGTCTCCGACTTCGCCGACGCGGCGGGGGAAGAGGCCTTAGCGGCGCGAGCGGCAGCTACGGCTTCAGCAGCGAAGTTGGGGGAGTAAGTGAGCCCCGCGGTTTTCTTGTCGACCGACACGCGCGCGTTGGGGTTGAGGAAGACATCTGGCATCTGCTCGTCGGTGTACGGGGCGTGCGTCTTGGCGACGAAGATGGAGTTGTTGATGAGGCCGTTGTGGAAGTAGCGGTAGGCCTTCTTCTGTCTGGCCTCGAGCTTGCCGCGGTACGCGGAGAAGGTCTCCTCGTCGAGGGTGGCGAAGAGGTATTTGGGGTGGATACCGATGGCCTGCGCGCCCTTCTGGCCGAAGCCGAAGGAGGTCACGGAGAAGGCTTTGACGCCGTCGGTTTGGATGCTCTTGGAGGGGTAGACGATGAAGTCGAATTGCTCCATGACTTGGTCGATGTTATCGGCATTGCGGTTACCGGGCACGAGTCCCGTGTTCAGGACCTGCAGCGCGCCGTTCATCATCCACCCACCAGCCGCGCCCTTGGGGTGACCCGTCAGGAACTTCTGGAAGATACCGAGGAGCGCGTTACCCTTCTTGCGGCCGAGATGCTCGAGCTGCTGGCAGATGGTCTTGGACTCGTTCTTGTCGTTGGCGACGGTCGATGTGCCGTGGAAGGAGGCGACGTCCAGATCGTCGATGGTGAGGCCCCAGGTGGCGAGGGCGCCGCGGATAGGCGCGATGGAGGGGTCCTTCTTCCAGAAGCTGTTGCCGAGCTGGTCGAGGACGTCGCGGACTTGGCGCGCGGCTTCGCGAGAGATGTGCTCGGTGCGCTCGATGGTGTAGACGGCCTCGTTGAAGTCGCCGGTGGCCTGCGCCTTCATGGCAGCAACCTCCTCGTGGAGGTACTCGAGCTCGGACTCTTGCCATTGGTTGATCTGCTTCTTGCGAAGGTCGATCTGGCGTCTACGGTACTTGATGTCCAGGAGGGGAGATGGGAAGGCGCCGGGGGTCTCGCGGGCGGTGGTGAGGACACCTTGGCCGGGAGCGGGGATGGAACGGCCGATCTTGTCGGTGGCAGTGGCGGTCATACCGAGGATACCGTAGATCGGGACACCCATCTCGAGAGCTAGCTTGGCAGTCATGATGAGCTGCATACCGGCACCCTGAGACTCCATGAAGCCGTTTCTGGTGGTAGTAGCCGGGCGAGACATCTCAGCGGGAGTGCGGCCGTGAGCGAACTCATCCACACCGTTGCTGGTAGCCTTCATGTTGGCGAACTCGTACGAGCCCTCCTCGGTGAAGTCATCGAATCCACCCACGAAGCAGACGCGGGCCTTGCCCTCGATAATGGTCTCGTAACCGATATCCAGAGACTCAACAGCGGTAGCGCAGGCTCCTGATGGCGTCTTAATTGGTCCAGTCGACGACAGGATCAACATGTTAACCCAGGCACTCATCGTGTTGATGAAAGACTCCTGGAGAATATCCTTCTGGATCGGCAGGTCCAGGTAACGGTCCTTGTACATGCCTCTGAGAGCCGTCGCGCCACCAATACCGGAACCGATACAGTTACCGACCTCGGAGATGTGGACGTACTTGTAGAACTCGTACGGGTCGGTGATACCGGACGCGAGGAGCGACTCGACCGTGCAGACAAGAACCCAAAGAGTAACCGGGTTAACCTGTGCCACGATATCATCAGGGATACCGTACTTGGTCGCGTCCCAGCCAAGTGGGATCTGTCCAGCAACGAGGCGGTCGAACTTGAGAGCCTTTGGTACCAACAGGCTGGCGCCCTTCTTTAGGCGGACAGTGTACTCGCCAGACTCCTTGATCTCGAAGATCTCAACCTTGTCCTCGTGCTTGAGCTTGAACTCAGCCGCATTCTCCTTGGAAGTCTCAAAGGGCTCAAGATCCTCCTCAATGACAACCTCCTGGAGGAGCTCCTTCTTGTTGGGATCGTAGCCACCGAACATCTCCGGCTCGATGAGACGAATACCAGCGTGCTCAAGGATGTATGCCTCGTACTTTGGCTTGACGTCCTTATCATCAACTGGTTCGCCAGTCTTGGCATCCACCCATCCGGCGTACTGCTTGCCCTTGATGAGACCGTTGTGGTTCTTGATCAGACCCATAATCCAGGCCATCTCAATGCACCCCTCGAGGGAGAACTGGCCATAAGCCTCCATCTCCCAACGAGTCCTCGAGTTACCCCAAGGACCGACCTCGGCGAAACCAGTGACGACGACGACCTTCTCGAGATCGACCATGCCCTTGAGGTTCTCGTTGAGAGGCTTGATATCCTTCTCCCAGTCTGGGAGGTTCGGGAAGTCGAACTTGATGTTGGCGCGGGGCTCGATGGTGACCTTCTGGTAGAGAGCCTCGCTCTGCTCACCGTTGACGATCTTGTTCTCAAGCGCGGTCTCCTTGGTGACAGCACGGCGGACCTCGCTGGTATCCATGATATCCTTGCGGAGGTTGGTCATGACATCCTTGAGACGGGGGATGAACTGGAGTCCACCGTTAAGATCGGCGAAGACAGGCTCAGACTGGCAAAGGTCGACCATAGGAGGAGTCAAGAGACCCAGCAAGTTGAAGGCCATCTCAGTCTGAGAGAAAGTGCGGACACCATAAGCCTCAACGCCCTCGGCAGTAATGTTGTTAGCACCCATAAGGCCAGTGCCACGGGTCCATCCAATAACCGCACCGCAGATGGTGAGGAAGTTACCCCAGTTCTCCGAGTGCCAGCGGTTGAAGAGGGTCTCAAGACCCAGCTTGGACTCGGAGTACAGACCATCGTTACCGAAGGTTCCGTGGTTGGGAGACAAGGGCAGGATAACTTGTGCCGGGCGAGTCTCGTATCCGCGGTCGGCCTTCTCCTTCTTGACGGCACCGAGGAGACGGAGCACGTTGGTAAGCATAATGCGGTGGGCAAGCTCGGACTTGGAGTCGATGCTATCAATCTCGCGTCCATTCTCAGGGATGGCAGCGAACGGAATAACAAAGTCGAGATCCCATCCGAGACCATCCTTGGGGTCGTAGATGTAGTCAACCAGAGCCTCAACATCTTGCTTGCTTCCTTGGTTGAAAGGCACAACGATGAGCTGAGAGCCTCTGGATCCGAAGCGCGCGTACATAGCCTGGTAGTACTCCGTAACCTCACGTGAGAAGCGGCTGGTCGTGACAACGACCTTACCACCACCGCTGATGAAGCCCTGGAGGACCTCAGCACCGATGGAGCCAGCACCTGCCCCAGTCATGAGCGCGTTCTTGCCCTGGAAGGAGACACCGTTCTTGGCGGCATCCTCGAGGCCATTGATGTAAAGACCGGTAAGCTTCTTGCTGTACTCCCATCCGTGCTCATCCTTTCTCTTCAAGTGCAAGAATGGGATGGTCTCGACCTTTCCTTGCTTGACACCGGGCTTCTTGACGCCGTTAACCTTGCCCTTGGTCTCCTTGGGCATGATTTGACCCTCGCTCATAGCAAGCGAACGGATGACATCACTGTACAGAGTTTTGATCTGAAGTTGAGATTCCTTGGACAGCTTGTGCTGCTGCTTGATGAGCTTGTAGATCTTGCCAAGGTCGTTCTGGACCTTGGTTCGGTTTCCGTACTCGGAGATCTTTCCTCCATCGGCCATGTCCTTGACATAGTGCTCGAGCTTGCGAACGCTCGTTCTTGGAATCTCGCTGTACTCGAGGTTACCACGGGCATCCACGGTAGTGTGGGGACCGGTAGGAATCGAGACGTCCTTGTACATTGGCGGCGTGCCGAGAACATCCTTACAGTTCTCAATAAGCTGCTGCCCAAGCTCCTTGGCGAGCTGGTAAGTCTCTCCACGGTCTGCGGGACAGTGGTCGATGTGATACTGCATGAAGTCGATGAGTGTCGGGTTCGCGCGGTTCATGATACGGATACACTGGCTAACAATCTCACGATCGACAGCCTTGAGGCGGCCGAAAATGATATCGTAGAACATGAGGAGCGCATCTTGACGAGCCCAATTCCACGATGAATCGTAAACTCTAGCCTTCAGCGATGTGAAGACGGGCTCAATGCCAGCAGCGTAAGCCTCGCCGTGCTCGACATTCCACAAGTCGAGTTGCGACTGGAGAGCAGCCTCTGATTTTTGAGCGCCAACAAACGACTTGTCGCCAGCCCGTAAATCGATCTTCAAGTACCTCGCATACAGCTCAAGTTGTTGCTTGAACAGCGCGCGCTGGTCCTTGGTCAGTGCGTCAAGCGCAGCTGGGTCCATCATCATTCCGCCGCCACCACCACCGCCCGCAGCAGCGACAGGTGCGGAAAGGCTGATCCCAGCATTTGTCGCATATTTATTAGATACCTCGTCGAGGAACGCTTTTGCGTCGGCCTCGGCCCCGAGACGTGCCGGGGGCTCCATAGTAAGCCCCAGCAGGAGAACACCGTCCTGGCGCCCAGGACCGAGACCCCACCTTGTCTCGAGGTATTTCCTCGCGGATGTGATATTGAATCCACCAGGCATCTTCGACGAAATTAACCTGGCGATAAGAGATAATGACTGCTTTCCAAGCTGGCCGTTGAATGTAGCCTGCATGGATTGAGAAAGCTCGTCTAGGGGGATATCTTCCGGCTTCTCGGGAGTCGAGCCAAACTCCTTGCCCAAGTCACCTAATATTTCGTTTTGAAGAGTCGATTTGCCTATTCATAAACTGTTAGCCGCTGTAACACTGCATGGGGAATAAATAAACTATGCATACCTCCAACAAGATCCTTGATAGCCTTGCTCAAAGGAATCTCCGTAAATGGCTTCTTCAGCTTCTGTGCGATTAGAGACCTAACAATTTCGAGAGCACCAACGGGGGCATCTGGAACCTGTGCCGCTGGTCCTGCACTCGCAGCAGGCGCAGCAGCAACAGGGGCGGCGCCAGCAGCGGGGGCAGCTGCCGGAGCATCACTCGCAGCAGCTGGCTCTGGCTCGTCCTCCACCGGATCAACATCGTAGTAGATCTCCTTCGCGTCCTTGTTATAGCAGAGAATCTGTCTCTGCACCGACTTCGCGGCATCGTGGGCCTGGTACTTGGATGCGAGCGTCCTCTTCGCCATCACACCAAGGGTATCTGCGGGACCGATCTCGACGATCCTCTCGGTCAACTTGTCGGCGAGAATGACATCTTGCGTCTCGATCCAGCGCACGGGCGACGCGAATTGGTATGCTAGCAGCTCGACGAGGAGGGTATGGGCGAGCTCCTGCTCGACTTCGGGACGCATGATGGGTGGGTATTTAACGTCCGAAGACTATTATGGTGAAGTAGGTGGGTGGAAATCGGGGGTCGAGGGTTGTGTGTTGGAGAAGGTCGTGAATTAAGATCCACGGCGAGGTTTGTATGGTAGTGGTGGTTTTGGTGTTTTCGTAAATTGCAGGATCTGGACGAATAGCTGTTTGTGTGAAGAATGGGTATGATTACAACCAACGTAAGGGGGGAATTTGAAGCTCGACGGGGCAAGAAGGGTACCGCAAAAATAGAGATGTTTATGATGATTATAGATTGATAGTTGTGAATGGGGACCCGACGAAGGAGAATAAGGAGCTTCGGGGGAGCGGAAGAGAGGAGAGAAAGGTTGATTTCCAATGGATTTGAGGGGGAGAGAGGGACTCGACGTTGGGAATCCTCGATGCACACAGACAGTACTGAAGGCAAGCTTCTCACAAAAAAGTTGGGTCTGCGGTCTCAACACAGATAAGGCGCTAACCCTGATTTGGGGTTGGTGATGGAGGGATTAGTGGTCGGGGCCGTGCATTGGTGTGTGTTGGTGTGTAGCCTGGGAAGATTGGTGTCGTGGAAGTCATGCACAAGTCACTTTAGTGCGATGGCTTACCGGGTTGTGGTGCATAAATCTACTAACAATACACGGGTGGTACCCACCTCTCCTTAACGTGGCGGAAAGTCATGCAGAGGTCACTCTAGAGGGATCTGTTACTGCAGGGAAGGGTATCAGCACGCTAACAATACATATGCGGTACCGATCACTCCTATTCTCCCGTCCCGAACGTGCTTCTTAGTGGCCGCCATGTTATGGGTTTGGTATCGGTTGCCTTGTCTACCATTGGATGTTTTACTTCCGTATATTGTCGTATCACTTTATGAACGGAAACGGACCATGTACGGAGCAAACAGGGACATAAAATGGTTGAGTACGGAGTAAGGAGATTCAAAGGTTTTGAGCACGAGAATGCATCGGATTACTGAACCAGCTGATGATATTGAGGGATATTTTACAGCAGCAGTAATTCAGATTGATTACTGATATAGCAGTCGCGACGCGTATACTATGGTAGTATAGTTATAGTTGGTAGTATAGTTGGTAGTATAGTTGGTAGTATAGAACTGTGTTTAGTACTGCAGTCTTACTCTCTCACAACTCTCAACTGGGATGCCTAATGCCCAACATAAATCGTGGACATAAGTCAAGAACCACACTGATTACTTATCACCACGTGACCATACCATCGATAACGCCAAAATTGTTGTGACACTAACTTCAATCCAGCTAGTTCCCTCAAATTCACCCTTCCTCATTGGCCCGCATCGATGGCGGCTCATCCCTGCTGCAGGGTACGTACTAACTTTACAACGGCAGGCGGCAGACACACTGCATTTGCGTTGGATCCCCATCGGAACGCTAGTGTACCGCCGTAGTCAGTTTTTGGCGAGGCCTTGTTGAGCTCCTACGGCAAAACAATTGTACGTACCTCCTACAGATTTCTGCGGAGACACAACAAGGGCAATTGTTAGGATTCAATTATTCCCCCCCCCCATTGACTCTGCTTCCTACACTTCCTACCCTCACCTCTACTACACAAACTCTACCTATCCCGCATTCAAGAGCTCATATACCTTCTTCTACTCCGCGCATTTTAACGTCTTGCTGCTGTTTGAAGCCAATTACCATTTTACCCTATTTTCTTTTAATACAGATCCCCCCCGATTGACCCTTAATTATCGACATCGAGCTCACACCCCAACCTTTCTTCCGCGATACGAAGACATACATTCCTGCTCTTAACTGAGTATCTGGAATATTGAGAACCAGGTGCGTTTTCCAGTTGCTCTGCGAGAGGCGGAGAGAAAGGGGATTGTGTTTGAAGCTATCTTCAGCCTCTCCTCTCCATGCTCACTGGACCTATTGAATTTATCTAACCTCCCTCCCGCTACAGACTTCATACCGCAACCTCCTCTATACCAACATGCTGGGAACGTCCACGGGACCCCAGACTGGCGTTTCGACTCCACGATCGTCATCCTCTCTCCGACCCCTCACCCTCACACATGGATCCCTCGAGCACTCCTTCCTAATTCCCACAAACCTCCACTTCCACGCCTCCCAGATCAAGGACCAGTTCCTCGCCTCTCTCCCGGAGCCAACAGACGAGCTCGCACAGGATGACGAGCCCTCCTCGACAGCAGAGCTCGTCTCGCGATACCTGAGCTTCATCGCCGCAGAGGTCGAGTCCGGAGAGGACGATGCGCAGGGATCATACGAAGAGGTCCTTAAGCTCGTCCTTAACGAGTTCGAGCGCGCCTTCCTGCGCGGCAACGATGTTCACGCCTTGAGCGGCGGCATTCCGGGCATCGACCAGAAGAAGCTGGAGACCGTGCGGGGATACTATGCCGCGCGCGCTGCGAGCAACAGGCCCATCAAACCCCACGAGTCCGCGCTCCTGAGAGCCGCGGGCGAGGGCGCGGCCAAGGTCTACAGCGTCTTCGGCGGCCAAGGAAACATCGAGGAGTACTTCGACGAACTTCGGGAACTGTACACCACCTACCAGTCTTTCATTGGGGACCTCATTACCTCGTCGGCTGAGCTGCTCCTGACCCTCTCTCGCGACCCCAAGGCTGAGAAGCTGTACGTCAAGGGACTGGATATCATGACGTGGCTGCGCCACCCAGAGTCGACCCCAGATGTCGATTACCTCGTCTCTGCGCCAGTCAGCTTCCCATTGATTGGTCTCGTCCAGCTTGCGCACTACAGTGTTGCATGCAAGACCCTCGGCCTCACCCCAGGTGCGTTCCGCGAGAAGCTCAGCGGTACCACCGGACACTCTCAGGGTGTTGTTCTTGCCGCTGCTACTGCGGCCGCCGACAGCTGGGAGTCGTTTGATAAGATTGCCACCAAGTCCCTCACCATCCTTTTCTGGATTGGCTCTCGCAGCCAGCAGACCTACCCGACCACTTCCCTTGCACCTAATGTGCTGCAAGACTCGGAAGAGAATGGAGAAGGCATGCCCACGCCCATGTTGAGCATCCGTGATCTTTCAAGAGACCAGATCCAGGAGCACATCGATGCGACCAACCAGTACCTTCCCGAGGACCGTCACATCTCGATCTCGCTCGTCAACAGCGCCCGCAACCTCGTGGTCACGGGCCCTCCTCTCTCGCTCTACGGTCTTAACCTCCAGCTCCGCAAAGTCAAGGCCCCCACTGGATTAGATCAGACTAGAATCCCCTTCACCGAGCGCAAGGTCAGATTCGTGAACCGCTTCCTGCCAATTACTGCCCCATTCCACAGCAAGTATCTCTCGAGCGCGACGAGCAACATCGACGAGGACTTGAAGAACATTGTCATCTCCAGCAAGGACCTGGGTATCCCCGTTTTCAACACCACCACTGGCAAGGACCTGAGGGAAGAGATCAACGGTAACATCGTGCCAACTCTTGTTCGCCTGATTACCCAAGAGCCAGTCAACTGGGAGAAGGCAACTGTCTTCCCGCAAGCCACTCACGTTCTTGACTTCGGCCCAGGCGGTATCTCCGGCCTCGGTGTCTTGACCAGCCGTAACAAGGATGGAACTGGCGTCCGCGTCATTCTCGCTGGCACAATTGCCGGCACCGTTCCTGAAGTTGGTTACAAGCCAGAGCTCTTCGATCGTGATGAGGAGCACGCCGTGAAGTACGCCGTGGACTGGCTCAAAGAGCACGGTCCTCGTCTTATCAAGACAACCAGCGGCCAGACCTACGTCGACACGAAGATGAGCAGACTTCTAGGAGTCCCTCCCGTGATGGTGGCTGGTATGACCCCCTGCACAGTGCCTTGGGACTTTGTTGCCGCAACCATGAATGCTGGTTACCAGGTTGAGCTTGCCGGTGGTGGATACTACAACGCCGCCACCATGACCGAAGCCCTGACGAAGATCGAGAATGCCATCCCCGCAGGACGTGGAATCACAGTCAACCTCATCTACGTCAACCCCCGCGCTATGCAGTGGCAGATCCCTCTCCTTGGCCAACTCCGCGCACAGGGAGTTCCCATCGAAGGTCTGACCATCGGTGCCGGTGTGCCATCCATCGAGGTCGCACAGGAGTACATCGAGACCCTGGGCCTGAAGCACATCTCGTTCAAGCCAGGATCCATTGATGGCATCCAGTCCGTCATCAACATCGCCAAAGCGAACCCCACCTTCCCTGTCATGATGCAGTGGACCGGTGGACGCGGTGGCGGTCATCACTCCTTCGAGGACTTCCATCAGCCAATCCTGCAAATGTACGGCAGAATCCGCAGATGCGAGAACCTCATTCTCGTCGCTGGCAGCGGCTTCGGTGGTGCTGAGGATACCTACCCTTACATCACCGGTACCTGGTCCAGCAACTTCGGCTACCCACCCATGCCCTTCGATGGATGCTTGTTTGGCAGCCGCGTGATGACAGCGAAGGAGGCACACACTAGCAAGAACGCCAAGAAGGCCATCACCGACGCAGAGGGCGTGGATGACAGCCAGTGGGAGAAGACCTACAAGGGCCCTGCTGGCGGTGTCATCACCGTGCGCTCCGAGATGGGCGAGCCGATCCACAAGCTCGCCACCCGCGGTGTCAAGTTCTGGGCCGAGATGGACCAGAAGATCTTCAGCCTGCCCAAGGAGAAGCGCGTGCCGGAGCTGAAGAAGAACCGTGCGTACATCATCAAGAAGCTCAACGACGACTTCCAGAAGGTCTGGTTCGGTCGCAACAAGGCTGGCGAAACTGTGGATCTCGAGGATATGACTTATGGAGAGGTTGTTCGCCGTTTGGTGGATCTGCTTTACGTCAAGCATGAGGCGCGCTGGATTGATAAATCTTACACTAAGCTTACGGGAGATTTCATCTACCGTGTTGAGGAGCGCTTTACTAAGGGCAAGGGAAATCCCTCGCTGTTGCAGAGCTACTCTGAGCTCAATGACCCATACGCGACTGTGGAGAGGATTCTTGAGGCTTACCCTGAGGCTGAGACGCAGCTTATCAACGCCCAGGATGTCCAGTTCTTCCTCCTTCTCTGCCAGCGCCGTGGCCAGAAGCCAACTACCTTCGTGCCAGTTCTTGATGAGAACTTTGAGTTCTTCTTCAAGAAGGATTCGCTGTGGCAGTCTGAGGATCTTGAGGCTGTTATTGGCCAGGATGTTGGCAGGACTTGTATCTTGCAAGGCCCGACTGCCGTGAAGTACTCGAAGATTGTCGATGAGCCCATCAAGGATATTCTTGATGGCGTCCACCATGCCCACATTGAGGGTCTGACCAAGGACATCTACAATGGTGACGAGTCTGCCATTCCGGTTACTGAGTACTTTGGCGGCAAGCTCGTCGAGTCTGATGCCGAGGCTGAGTTCGAGGGCTTGATCGTCAACCAGGACGAGGAGAAGACCACATACCGCCTGTCTTCGTCCCCATCGGCTACCCTGCCGACATTGGATGCCTGGCTCACGCTTCTCGCCGGCTCCAAGCGTTCGTGGAGACATGCTCTGTTCACCTCTGAGATCTTCGTCCAGGGACAGAAGTTCCAGACCAACCCAATGAAGCGCATTCTCACACCAGTCCGTGGATTGTTCGTTGAGATCCTCTACCCCAATGACCCATCCAAGACTGTCATCACCGTCAAGGAGCAGCCAAGACCCAACCACTACGTCCAGGTCATCCAAGTCAAGCTCGTGGGAAGCAACGAGATTGCCGTCAACATCACCAAGGAGACCACGGCGCTCGGAAAGCCAGTTGACCTCGAGCTTAAGTTCAGGTACCACCCTGAGGCCGGCTATGCCCCAATCCACGAGGTTATGGAGGACCGCAACGACCGCATCAAGGAGTTCTACTGGCGCGCGTGGTTCGGTACCGAGACGCTCGACTTGGACGCGTCTGTTACTGGCGAGTTCGACGGTGGAAGCGCCACTGTTACCGGTGAGGCTATCAACGACTTCGTCCACGCCGTTGGCAACAAGGGCGAGGCTTTCGTGTCGAGACCAGGCAAGGAGGTCTATGCTCCTATGGATTTCGCGATCGTCGTCGGCTGGAAGGCTATTACCAAGCCCATCTTCCCACGCACAATCGACGGTGACCTGCTCAAGCTCGTCCATCTGTCCAACGGTTTCCGCATGCTTCCTGGTGCCGATCCATTGAAGGAGGGCGATGAGGTCGCGACCACCGCGCAGATCAATGCTGTTATCAACCAGGATTCTGGCAAGATGGTTGAGGTGATGGGCACGATTACCCGCGAGGGCAAGGCTGTTATGGAGGTCACTTCGCAGTTCCTGTACCGCGGCGCCTACACCGATTTCGAGAACACGTTCCAGCGCAAGACTGAGGTGCCTATGCAGCTTCACTTGGAGTCTAGCAAGGACGTTGCCGTGCTGCGCTCCAAGGAGTGGTTCAACGTCGAGGAGACTGATATTGATCTCCTCGGCCAGACCCTGACGTTCCGTCTGCAGAGTTACTACCGCTTCAAGAACAAGACCGTCTTCAGCAGCGTCGAGACCAGGGGACAAGTCCTCCTTGAGCTCCCGACTAAGGAGATCATCCAGATCGCCACTGTGGAGTACGAGGCCGGTGTATCCCACGGTAACCCAGTCATCGACTACCTCCAGCGCCACGGCGCGTCCATCGAGCAGCCCATCAACTTCGAGAACGCCATCCCGCTCAACGGCAAAGCGCCTCTGCAGCTCAGAGCCCCTGCGTCGAACGAGACCTACGCTCGCGTCTCCGGTGACTTCAACCCCATCCACGTGTCCCGCGTCTTCGCCAGCTACGCGAACCTCCCCGGTACCATCACCCACGGCATGTACTCCAGCGCTGCGGTGCGCAGTCTCGTGGAGACCTGGGCGGCGGATAACCACATCGGTCGCGTGAGGAGCTTCCACGCGTCGCTTGTGGGCATGGTGCTGCCGAATGATGATATTGAGGTTAGACTGCAGCATGTTGGCATGGTTGCTGGTCGCAAGATCATCAAGGTCGAGGCGAGCAACAAGGCGACGGAGGAGAAGGTGCTGCTTGGTGAGGCGGAGGTGGAGCAGCCTGTCTCGTCGTATGTCTTCACTGGACAGGGATCGCAGGAGCAAGGTATGGGCATGGAGCTTTATGCTAGCAGCCCTGTTGCCAAGGAGGTTTGGGATCGGGCTGATAAGCATTTCATGGATACTTATGGTAAGTCTTCTTTTTTGCCTTCGCTTTTGTGGGTTTATTGCAATTTAACTAACGGTTCTCAGGCTTTGCTATCACCAACATTGTCAAGAACAACCCTAAGGAGTTGACTATCCACTTTGGTGGACCACGCGGAAAGGCTATCCGCCAGAACTACATGGCGATGACCTTCGAGACCGTCGCCGCGGACGGCACCACCAAGTCGGAGAAGATCTTCAAAGAGGTCGACGAGAACACCACCTCGTACACCTACCGCTCCCCAACCGGCCTCCTCTCCGCCACCCAATTCACCCAGCCCGCCCTAACCCTCATGGAGAAAGCCAGTTTCGAAGACATGCTCTCCAAGGGCCTCGTGCAGCGCGACAGCAGCTTCGCCGGACACTCGCTAGGCGAGTACTCGGCCCTCGCGGCCCTCGCAGACGTCATGCCCATCGAGTCCCTCGTCTCCGTCGTCTTCTACCGCGGCCTCACCATGCAAGTGGCCGTCGAGCGCGACGCCTCGGGACGCTCAAACTACTCCATGTGCGCCGTCAACCCGTCGCGCATCAGCAAGACCTTCAACGAGCAGGCGCTGCAGTACGTGGTTGAGAATATCGCCGAGGAGACAAAGTGGCTGCTGGAGATTGTGAATTACAATATCGCGAACATGCAGTATGTATGCGCGGGAGACCTGAGGGCGCTGGATACTCTTACGGGCGTCACGAATTACCTCAAGGCGCAGAAGATTGACATCCAGGCCTTGATGGAGACGCTGAGCCTCGAGGACGTGAAAGCGCACTTAGTCGAAATCATCCGCGAATGCGCGCGCCAAACGCAAGAGAAACCCACACCCCTGGACCTGCAACGCGGCTTCGCCACCATCCCCCTCAAGGGCATCGACGTGCCCTTCCACTCCACCTTCCTGCGCTCGGGCGTCAAGCCGTTCCGCTCCTTCCTGCTCAAGAAGATCAACAAGACGACGATTGATCCGAGTAAGTTGATTGGGAAGTACATCCCCAATGTTACCGCGCGGCCGTTTGAGATCACCAAGGAGTACTTTGAGGATGTGTATCGCTTGACGAATAGTCCGAAGATTAAGGATGTGTTGGCGAATTGGGAGAGTTATCAGGATGGGGGGAGGGCGGAGAGTGAGAGTAGCTTTGAGCATGTGCAGGCGGAGGGGACGGAGACGGATGCGTCGTAGATGGGGGGGTTTTGATGATTTTTGGGGGAGGGGAAAGAGGAAGTGATGGGGTAATTTTTTGCGTATTTGTAGAGAAGCGCGTTTTTGTTGTTAATGTAGAAAAGGATGAATAAATGGTTGTGTTTTGTTGTATTTGCTGTCTTGGTCTTGTGTGTGAGGTGTGTGATGGTGCAGTGATATATGGAGGTGAGGATTCGGAATATTATTGTAATAGTAAGTGAGTATGTTCGGTTTCCATCCCTCCCTATCGGGGTTGGGAATGATGCTCGTTGACTCGCATGTTTCTCTCCCTTTCTCATACCCTTTTTGAAACCGAATAGACCAGCGCATATGAGAAAATAGTAAAACATAGGGCGGTATTTTCGGACCTTTGATCCGGGGATATTTATTTTATTTATTCTGCCGAAATTAATATAAAATGTGAATAAACTATAATAACGTACATGTAACGTATTTCACGGGCGAGTCGCCCACCAAAACACCAAAACGCGTCAACC
>JPKE01002689.1:0-15781 GCA_000750995.1 Pseudogymnoascus sp. VKM F-4520 (FW-2644) | reverse complement strand
CAACTCGCTGTCGCCGCCTACGAGCGAAGCGAGTGGGTGGACCCGCCAAGTAGTGGTCCGTCTTGTAAATGCATCATCCAATATTGCTGCAATGATGCGTTCGGTCTGGCTTCCAGTTGGCGCATTCACTGCACCACTTGGTCCGTCCATCCTGGGAGCAGACAAATATATCCTTCGTATAAAACAGCTCCAATTTCGCAGCTATGTTTCTATGTTCAGCATTATGTACAGCTCAGGCACATTTCATAACAGCTCAGCCCTAAAAGGTGCTGCTTTTTTATCTTTACGACAGGGAAACTAGAGCAGATAAACGAGCACTGTCGTCGGGTCTACGGGCCTTTACAGCGACAAATGGGTATATACTACTAAACTACTGATGCTGTTCCGTTGTCAATCAGCGGCCCGTCCCCGCTTACTGACTCGGCACCACAGCTTTTATTCTCTGGTACAGCCCGCTTCCGTGTTAATTCTGCTCTATCCTCACTACTGTGTTAACAACAACAGTTTAGCGGCCCTTGTCCTCTTGCCTTACCTCGTGTGCGCTTTTGTCTTTGTTGGGACAATCAATATTGTAAATACCGACAGCGCCCAGAAACAATAAATAAAATCCACAGCGCTTGCACAGCCCAGCCCGCGTACGCTAATTGGCCCCCCACTACAGCCGACGCCATTAGTGCCAATTTGAGAGTCTATATCAGGCACATATCAGCCTTCATCCCCCTGCCATGCATGCCATCCCATGGCATTCCACGCCACACTCGATCCTGATATGTTTCGTCGGCCAGTTGGATGACCCGTATTGATATGCGAAGCCTTGCGGTCTGCCTCTGGTTGCATGTGTGCACCAGGGAGCCACCATGAGGCTGCATGTCCTTCATCTCCCTCCCGCTGTCCCCTCAGCTTGCTCTACTCACCGTTCCTGGACATTAATCATGGCAGGCAACCTTAAAGAACAAAAGATCCCCACAGAGGGCGATTCAAGCCGTCAACAATCATTCCAGCAGCCCGATCCCAACTCCATCAACATGCAACAGCCGCACGACGGACAGTTTCCGCCGGCCTACGCGCCGAACCCGTCGGCGGCACCGATGCCTCTCCAGCCTCAGTTCCAGCAGCCTCAGTTCCAGCAGCCTCAGCAAGCGCACTTCCAACAAGGCCAGTTTGCGCAACAACCTCAGCTCGCGCAACCCCAACAGCAATACTTCATACAGCTGCCAAATGGCACAATGCAGGCCATGCCGGTGCAGCCAACATACGGCCAGCCGATGCCACAGCAACCCGTTATGATGATGCCGGCCAAAGAGCAACCGACAATTATCGTCAATAACGCACCGAGTGCTTCTGCAGCAGCGGCGGGCGGTGGAGGCGGCGGCGGCGGCGGTGGTGGCGGAAGCCAGGCAGATGCGTGTCTGGCCGGTTGCTGTGGAGGGTGCGCCGCATGTTTGTGCTGTTCTGTGATGTAGAGTTTGCGTGCGAAGCTGCATCTCCAGAGTACAATGCTTGCGTTGGCTCTATGGCCATACCAGGGCGCATGTGGCTGGCTCTTGAAGCCGGCTTGTCCCACCTGCACCAGAGTCAACAGTCAACATGCAACATACGGTTGCTATCGTGAATTTTAACGTATGCGACATACGATACATATTTGATGGGGTTTATTGGGGAAATACCGGGCCAAATTGGGCATAATGATGAAGATATGGCGAGATGTTTGGTTGGGACTGGAATAGTCCAGGAGCAGGATTTAGAATTAGTTAGGCTCCCATATGATGATTACTAAGAATCTTACATGAATACTTATCTTGGACATCAACGAACTAAATACGACCCACGGCGAGAAACCTGACAGTGGCCCTGTGCGACGATCCTATTTGGCCTATCAAATAACGCCCGCCGACGATCAGTACGTTCCAGAACGCAGGGGGAAGCCATGGAGCTACCAGCCACTGTGGACGACATCACGACCTCCCCCATAGGCCACTTCCCAACACCCACAACCATCGCATCCCTACCTCCCGAGATCTTCGACCTAATCCTTGATCATTCTGCGGGCCCCATTCTTTCCTTCTCAGACGCCGTATGCCATGAACCTAGCTTTTCAATTACCAGGGCGGAAAGCGCAACTCTGAAAGCTACCTCCCTTGTCAGCCGTTCGTGGCGTCGCTCTGCCCTCCCCCTTCTCTTCAAGCATACTCGTCTCCTCCTCCGCGATAGCCACCTATGCAGCTTCAACCTCAAGGCCAATGTGGATGCTCTCCTCGGTTTCCTCAAAGTTCGCGATTTTGTCGTGTCCAGCTTCATACTGGGCGTTTATAACCATGATGCTCCTGTCCAACGTGTTCTCGGCTACCAACCCGATGAGTATCAAGGCGTCTGGGCAGATTTATTCCGGGCCATTAACCCTCGAGTTGTCACTCTCGTAGCCTCACCGAGGTTACTTGGAGACCTTACCAGGTGTATAATTGATATGGAAGACGCGGATATGTTTAATATCAAGTATCAAATCTTGCAGCTCTCGGTGGAAAAGTTGGCGACTTCCAATCAGCTTGATCAACCTTCACCAGAAAACGACGGCACTCGCGTCTCTCAGCCCAAAGGACTCCTGGAGATTCGGCCCTGGACTTCCGTCCTCCTCAACGAAGGGTCCCACATGGAAGTCAGCTTGAACTATCCCGCTCCCCGCCATCACCGAGCCCCTTCGCTGCTGAACTCCCTCCTCATCACCCCCTTATATCCCGCCACAGCTACAACGCTAACCTACGTCGCTATTTTCCCCCTTCGCACACACTTCGAAACCCTAACATATCATCTCCCTGCCGTGCACCATCTGTCCTTGCACACCACCCCAAAATCCAAATATACGGCGCTCTTCCCCGATGGTCCCACAGACGGCTTCCACCGAAATGATTATGCTGATAGCATACTACAAGAGCGGTTGGAGTGCGATAGGCACCTCGCCAAGTATATCCTCTGGGATGGTTCGGATGCCGAGGTTGACCCGGGTAACTGGATATCCTTGAAGGAATTTGAGCAAGCAGATATGCTGGACGAGGGCTTATGGGCGGACGCGGTAGTCGATGCGCACGGCGCCAAAGTGGGGTGGCGAATTGGACGAAGGGGGCTATTAGTTAGGGATTGAGGTTAGGTTCGCATGGAGTACTTAAATGATACAGCGATGATGAAGATGGGCGGCGAGAATTATTTGAGGAGCACCCGTATCTAACTTGGTATAGCGCGTGTATGTGGCGTCGTAGGGTATCTATCACCAACCTTTCACGTCTTCACAAAATACAAAGACGACCAAAAGCATCGCGTGAGTCAATTGTGACGGCGATAGAATACCATCGAAAATATCTAATGCCATTGCTATTAATTGAGGCACTGCTGCTATAGTGGGGTGCGTGAAATGGGTTATTGAATATGTTGTGGAGGTCGCCACCTTGTGACTCCAAAATTTCGCGACTCATTCTGAGTCATCATGGCTCATCATCGCATTCGGCACCTCCGCCACATTTAGAGGGATACGATATTGATGCATTTGTCTCTCATACTTTCAAGTCAGTAAGGGCTCTAATATATAAGTATTGGTTTTATTCTTTTCTTCGGGCTACAAGTGCATTCTAATTTTGTACACCTGCTATTTCGTCGTATGTTTTAAGATTAATTTACTCTCTTTCTTCACACACAGTTTTTTATCGATCGTTCTTTATTACATCTATTTCATCTGCTATGAGCGGATCAGGATCTAGTGCAGCTGCATCTGCTGCCAGCGAAAAATCGGCCAAAGAAGTCTATAGTTGTTCGGCATGCCGTGTCAATTTTACCGACAGGCAAACACAGAGGGCGCATATGAAAGATGATTGGCAGTGAGTGGCATATCGAAGCAAAGTTATTATTATAAATGTTAATAGAGTTAGCGTCTGCAACTTGAAGCGCCGCATAGATGCCTTGCCTCCCATATCCGAAGCTACATTCAACGGGGAAGTGCCTCCTGAATCCGACGTGACAGACGCATCTTCAGGATTTGGGCTTTCGTGTTCTGCTTGTGGCCAGAATTTTCTGGACCAAAGAGCATGGCAAGAACATCTAAAGTCACGAAATCACTCAAGGAGAGCTGCCAAATTGCCTGTTTCGCCGGACGAAACCCCTGCACCAAGTTCTCTTCTTTTAAACACCCACAAGAAAGATGAACCCCCCAGCCCGGCCAAACCCTTCAGTTCACTGGATTGTTTGTTCTGCAACGTGGAGTCTATCTCATTAGATTCTAACTTAGCACACATGTCTCACGCCCATAGCTTCTTTATCCCTAATTCCGAAGACCTCACCGACATGGACTCTCTTCTCGGTTACCTCTATACTCTAATATCAGTTTTTTACGAATGCCTTTTCTGCGGGAGCTTAAAACCCACCAGGCTCGCCGTCCAAGATCACATGTGTGGGAAGGGTCATTGCAGACTCGATTTCCAGAACGACCGGCATAAATTCTGGCAGTTTTATGATATCGAGGATGCTCAGGTCGAGCTACCGAGAGTGAGCTTGGTTCCGGATGACGATGAGCTGCACCTACCATCGGGTAAAACTGTTGGTTCTCGCTCAGGCGCGCGCAGCACTCATCGGAATTCCAACAGGCGCTCGTCCTCTGCGCCATCGTTGCGTCGGCGTCTCCTCAATGAAGAGGAGCCCGAGGCAACACCCCCAACATCGCTCGATAGGAGATTAGTTGCAAGAGCTGGTACATCCACTAGCATGATTGGCATTCCAGAAGTCCAGCGACTAGCG
Source organism: Pseudogymnoascus sp. VKM F-4520 (FW-2644) (assembly GCA_000750995.1). NCBI lineage: Eukaryota > Fungi > Ascomycota > Leotiomycetes > Thelebolales > Thelebolaceae > Pseudogymnoascus > Pseudogymnoascus sp. VKM F-4520 (FW-2644). The sequence goes on along the minus strand of JPKE01002689.1, from coordinate 11,005 downwards.
TTGGTAGCTGTGGAGAGACAAATGTTTGCGATGGAAATGAGGGGGATGAATGAACGCCAGTCAAGAGTAGACAAGGGTGGTAATCGGCAGAAGCGGTATAAAGTGGCCGGAATTGGGAAGAAGCAGGGTGGTTTGGAAAAGCGCTTGGGCTAGGTTGCTGTCACAGCTTCTACAGCAAGCCAGGGGTGCTTCAGCATCTCCGCCGCTGATTTCCTATCATCGGGATCAATGGCCAGCACGTTCTCCAAGAAATCAACAAAAACAGGCACCTCGGCTTACGGCATGTCCTTCGGCCTCCGAAGAACCTCATCCCCGCCATCCATCAATGAGGGAAGAGACGCCGGTGAAAGCTTTGAGATACGCAGCAAACTGCCTGATGAAGAGGTTAGCTTTTATCGCTAAGGACATCATAGACAGCTTGGGGACATATTCATTCTGGCATACCTTCATCGGCCAAGAACTCTTTAGACCTAACGCCTCGTTCAAGGAGAGCCTTGGGAAAAGGCCCGAAACCCTCCATGAACTGTGCGAGTCGGTCGTCTTCCGCTGTCCATGTTCCATTCCGCGATGCGGTCCCAGGGAATGAGAGATGTCCTTTAATAAACTCAATAATCTAGAGCGAAAGTTAATTTATTTGCTCTCCCATTACATGCAAGTTTTCAACAAGGAAACTGCAACGTACGAGGCACCCAAAGCTCCATAGATCCACGCCCGCGCCCCACAGAGCGCCTATAGTGACTTCAGGAGCTCTCAGATGTGGCGATTGGATTCGATCTGAGAGATGTTTATCCACCCAAGATGCTAGGAACAATCATTTTAGTAACATTCCGAATAAAAAAAGGTCTCAATGGAGGTCAGTGGCAGCATACCGACTCCAAAATCGATAATTCTCACACGAATGTTATGCATTTCTGAGATCAATGGTGTTGTGATAACTTCCGTCAAGGGTGTCGCAATTGCGGCATCCTCGCTGCCAATATCGGCAACTGTCTCCGTCATCCGTATTGGGGTCTGCTCTAGGTACCTCGAAACAACTGCCTCTGAATTATCCAACTCAATTAGTATGTTCGACGGTTTCAGATCTGCGAATCATTAACTCTCAAAATTTTGACAGTGGCCCGTTTGCTATCTTGGAACCAGATCAGGCACCTACCTATGTGTATGATACCACAGTCTTGGTGCAAATAGTCTAGCCCCTGAAGCAGTTGCCGAGCCACTTCCTTGATCACAGCCACTGGGATGCGACTTTGCTCAAATGTGGCCGCTTGTAGACCTAGATGGTGCCCTAAAACGGGGAAAACGAGACATACGTGGGTCCCGTCCACTCCTTTATGCCGAAAGTGGTTGAGGAGCTGAAGAACATGGTTTCGACCGGGGTGAATCGATACGGACGACTTCTGTTCGATATGCTGTAGCATCTCAAGCTCGAAAATATCATGGTTGCCATTGTAGCAATCCGATCTAAGAATTTTCAGGGCCACGTGTGTATTTGTCCTGTTACATGATGTTAGCTTGATGGCGGTCCCTTGAACCGGTTGTGACGGATTCGTACCTCAAGTCGCGCGCCAGCCAAACCGTTGCATATTGACCGTACCCAAGTTTTCGTACAGTAATGTACCTCTCATCATTAAATCTATCGCCTGGTTCAACAGAACAAAATAAGCTATATCCGCCGTTTGTCCCTTCTTCGGGGATCCGAGTTCCTGTAATTGGTAGTCGATGCGGCAGGACTGTTTGCGTCCCCGATGACCCGGTCAATATTCTCCAGACTCGCGCCAAGACCGACTGGGGTTGCGCTATTATGCGCATGTCAGCCAGGAAGCATTCACCAACAGAGACTGGGAGTTTAGAGGATTCTGCAGTATAGCACCGTAGGATCTGGTTGCCAAGGTATTCTGGTCGGTCAAGGACCAGATTCGGGAGGTGTGAGTGAGGAAGGGACGTGGAAGAGCCTCCTGTCAGTACGGCGAACAGCGAACGGCAGCCTTAGACATCCCCGGCAACGGCTACGCTCAACTTTTCAGCCGTTCTCTCCAAATGAGGATCGAGCCACTTGCGAATGCGTTTCGGCACAGGTTCCCATCTTTCCCCACTAAATCGCGAAGCGTGCTGTGATATACCGCAGAGAACTAGGACAACAAACTCGCACAAATGAGAGCGAGTAAAACAAGAACGACTGAAGAAACTAATACATCGTCGTTCCCGCACTCGTTTTTAGATTTGGCATGCCACGATATATTGTGACACATTGCCCTATGGGACGTCCATCCGCCCTAGCCCCCGCGTTGCTCGACGGATGCGTTTTAGGAGGAGAAGGAAGCTTTCCAATTAGGATAATTCCCGCGAGCTGAAGAGCACGGATAAACCGCATAGGTCACTATACTCTAGGATCATTGACTACGGGCTTGGTCATTGCGGAAGGCATTTCGGGATCGCCTGCACGTGAACCACATGAACCACGTTGGTATTTATTCAAGTAGGCAACTCAACTTGTCCAAGTTTCAGTATGTACAGCTTTCTCTGACTGTCCTATTTTTTTGGGTTCCGGTCAAATCTAAAACCGATTCACCCCATTAGAACTTAAGAGCGCTTGTAGCACGCATTAACGAGCAACGTATCCGTCCAACTATTACCATTCTGAGTCGGCACAAGGTTCAGTTCATAATTCCAACTTGACTGCCAAGCCCCAGCCGCCCAAGCTACGTAGCCCAAGTACACATCCGAATTTGAATCCAGAGTTGCGATCTCCTGGCATACGTAATTTACGCAGCTCTGCGTATTTCCTCCGCCTGTCTCTGAAACCATCGCTTGGCGCCCAGCGTCTCGAAGAGAGGATGCTAGGTTATTGAAAATGTCTACGTTACCCGTCACACAATCGGTGTGTGTGCCAGAGCCGTCGCTGTCAAGGTATTTGTGCACGTCAAAGATGAGATTTGTGGTGCTGCCGTCGAGATTCTTCACATTTTTTAGAGCGGCAAGTGAGCCGTCAGAGACAAATGTTGCAGCACCAGTCCAGCCATTACCTGGGAGGAGAATCATTTGTGAAGTGGCGCCTGCTTGACGTATGGCGGTTACGCAGGCTTGGACTGTAGCCGCCCAGGTGGTTATACTTGGAACTGGCGTTTATTAGCTATGTTGATTTGTGATCCAATGTTTGGGGTAAAGTACCATCGTGAGGTTCGTTCATAATGCCAAAGATAATCTGGGATTTAGAAGCGTACTTTGATGCGAGCTGCGACCAAGTATTTGCCAGTTGATCGTTAGATGGCCCGCCTTGACCAACAATGGCTCCGTTCCATCGTGCATCTATTCTCATTAGCAAGTGCTCCTAAGTGTCTCTTAAAATACAGTGGAAACAATCACTTACAGTTATGGATCTATATCAAACTTCTACTTAGCTTTATTTGCCTTTTTTGGATTATTCATGATTCGGGGTAAGGGGGAGTACAAACGTCGATGATACAAGAAGCGCCTGTGCTCAAGCATGCTTGGACAAGACTATCATATCTAGCAAAGTTGCCAGAGTTGAGTTGCGCACCAGGGCTGTCAACAAGGAATTGCCAGCCAACTGGTAAGCGGAAGATATTCATCTTGTCATCGTTGACAAAATGTGACATTTGTGCACTGGCTACCTGTTAATCGGAGAGCATACTAGGCGATGGAAGATATGGGGTGCAATACGTACTTGGGAGGTGTTAAAATCTGGGATGCGTCCTGCGTTCCCTGTGCGGCCGCGTATTAATAATTTTAGAAGATGATCGAGAGAAGAGAATACAAACAGTAGTGGCCATCCCAAAGTCAAACCCAGCCATATTTACACCCGCTAGTTTTCCGTCAGTACTCGATGCACCAGGAGGCTAGTTAAGAATAAATCCATACCATACTTTGTCTTTCCTCCTGCATTCCCGCCACCGCCTGGAGTGCTCGTCTGAGTCGGAAGAGGCTGCGTATCTAACATTTATCAATTATCATTAACATCTGCAAAACATGTGGACGATGGAAAGAACATACTTGTCCCGGGAAGACATTGGGAGTACCAATCGTTGGAATAGGTGCATGTATACCCAGAGACGCAGCTTGTTGGTCCGGTCCAACTCTGACCTCCACCTATTTTTACAATGGATTTATTAGATGTTCAGTCTTCTCTGCTCAACAGCGAGGGTAGAAAAAATAGAGGGGAAGGCAACATTGAGACCACGGATCACCCTGCGCTGAAACAACCTTGCCGAGCAGCACAGCACAGCCGACGATAGCATATAAAGGCGACATTTCAATCCAAAATGCTCAATACGTAAATGTTTGGGACAGAAGCACTCCAAAAACCTCACGGATGGGCCAGCTTTGTGGTGTCTTTTATTTTACCTCAAGCTATCTACACCTGTGGAGGATACATAACGATTCAATAAACCACTCAATCAACCTACTATCATACCAAAAAATATATGATTAATTAATTATGTATCTAGAGAATACAGCACGAACCGCAAATTTAAACTAAACTACAAAGAAAATCGCAGAACATAAACAGTTAATCTGGGCGCGACGTATCGTCGGCGGATTCGGATAAGGTCCCGATTTGTGGTGTTTAAGTTGGAGGCGGGGTAACATTGACAGATCTCTCGGTTAAGATGCAGGAGGGAATGTTTGGAGAACGAAGGTTGCGGTCATGCGATCATGGGTATCTGAGGCGGTCAAAACTCGAAAATTCTGCTAAATTTTCGGCAGTTCTTATCAGCCTCCCCCATGTCCACCAGATGCCACAAACTAGTTAGTGGCAGGCTTGGATAGAGCCGAAGATACACCAATTAATATCCAATATCATCTATTACTTATAGCTACTGTTGTAGTCAAGTTAGTGCTAAATAAAACCTCTTTCAGAGGTACAGAATTATGAGGATTGTAGTTCGCATGTGATAATTGTTCCAACTCTTCAGTTCAATACTACTCTGTGTCTTTTTAGCCATCAAATGTATACAACACACTAAAGGGCTTGTCTGTCATAAGGACTGTATTTAGTTGGCCCGCATTTCTATAGAGAAAGAGACAGGTCAAATGAGGCATCTAAAAAAGGAAATTTCCTTGGAAACAGCCACAAAATGGACTGTGTCCAATTTTTTCCAGGAACACTCTACCCGGAAGGTGTTCTTGGGCTCATTCGCATGTTGAACAATAGTATGTGAATTGTTGCGGTTTGGGTTGATCGGTTGCATAGTGGTAAAAAGCAAGCTCAAAGTGAGTTGGCCATTTTTCGTCAACTATAAAACCATCCGAGCTTGCAAGCGGAATTGCTTCCCGGTGTGTACCAATCAACTGGGGTGGTCACGCGGTGGGGTTGTCGGCCGGAACGGCTGCCTATATTAAATCGATCATACTACAAACCCTCGTAAATGAGTAGTATTTCGATTCAAGTATCAACGACCACATCGTTTATCTACCCCAGGCCATTAAAGTCATACTTTGTTACAGGGTATCTAATTAGGCAACAGGAAATATACTAGACCCACTAGTTAACCTCCCATTAGATCGGGGGTAAATTGGAGGCAAAATCCGTATAATTACCATGTATTGAGGGGAAGTTCTCCCATTGGACCCCTACGACTGATTCTCGGCTGGGTTCTCCGTTGCGAAGAACTTGCAGTTTTATCACTTAGATTAACGGATCCCCTGAAAACTCTGGTTTTCTTTTTAACTTCACAACCATTGATGGAAGTATTAAAGAAACGATAACATTGATGGAATTATTTTTGAAGCTAAATGGGACGATTGAGTAAATTAAAACTTGAATTACATTGCCCCCGCCTAGCATACTATTACTGTACTTTGCGTGACGGTGATTATTTGGCAGGATTTTCTTGGTTATTATACCCAAAGATATATAAATTGGGCTACACACTCCCTTAAAAGTTAATATTTTCTGTCATCGCGTTGTTAGCATCGGCTACTGCTATCAACGCAGCATGTTCCCTTCCTTCAACATATCGCTGGACATCGAGCGGCGTGCTTGCAAATCCAAGCAATGGGTGGACATCGCTTAAGGACTTCACCCACGTTCCGTATAACGGCCAGCATCTTGTCTATGCGAGCAAAGTCCAGTCTTCAAGCTATGGCTCCATGAACTTTGGCCTTTTCTCAGACTGGTCTCAGATGGGCTCAGCAAGCCAGAATGGGATGTCCCAAGGGACCGTCGCACCAACTATCTTCTTATTTCGCCCAAAGAATATTTGGATCCTCGCCTACCAATGGGGTGCAACGGCATTCTCCTACCGAACGTCTTCTGATCCTACTAATGCAAATGGATGGTCATCAGCTCAGGCGCTCTACTCTGGAAGCATCTCTAATAGCGACACTGGCCCAATTGACCAAACTCTTATTGGTGACAGTACAAATATGTATCTCTTCTTCTGTGGAGATAACGGTAAAATCTATCGCGCTAGTATGCCTATTGGCAATTTCCCAGGCAATTTTGGCTCTGGAGCACAAGAAATTATGAGCGACTCAACCAATAACTTATTTGAAGCTGTTCAAGTTTATACACTTACGGGCCTAAATCAGTATCTTATGATTGTCGAGGCAATTGGATCACAGGGCCGCTATTTCCGCTCTTTTACAGCCACCAATTTAGGTGGTTCTTGGACCCCACAAGCTACGAGCGAGAGCAATCCTTTTGCTGGAAAGGCCAATAGCGGTGCCAGTTGGACTAACGACATCAGCCATGGCGATCTTATTCGCAGCGATCCTGACCAGACAATGGCTGTGGATCCATGCAACTTGCAGTTGCTCTACCAGGGAAAAGACCCCAACTCTGGCGGCGACTACAACAACCTACCATACCGGCCTGGGCTTTTGACCTTGCAAGGAGCTACCAGCACAAAGCCAGTAACGTCCACGCCCAGTAGCTCGCCAACTTCGGGTACTGGTGGTGGAGGTTGTGCAAGCATATGGGGACAGGTAAGTCGCATGCATCTACGCCTCGGCTAGTCATACATTTTCTAACAAGTTAACTCTATTGAAGTGTGGCGGAAGTGGCTGGACTGGACCAACATGCTGCTCGTCAGGGAAATGCACTTATTCGAATGATTGTGAGTGACGATCCTTCAATGTGATTGCAAACTTGTCTAACTATATTTCTTTATCTAGGGTACTCCCAATGTACATAATCAAGGGGGGAGGAAAATAAGTATCCAGAATCACAGCAACAATTTATCTTTTTATGGGTTATTGGGAGCCAAGAGAGTCTTGTTGTCTTTGTCAAAGTCGAAGAGCACAGGATATTCAGGCCGAGAAACAGTTTACGCTGAGATAGCAACCAGTTCACCAAGAAAGAAATTTAACATCCCAGAATTTTTATTCATACTACGTAGCTCTAGCTTTAATTCTCTCACCATATACCCATATAACGTTCTGGCCCTCGCAAGTCACCATTTATCTGTTCTCACCCGACCCACCTTCACTCCACCCCATCTTCCTCACTCCCAACCATCTTTACACTGCGTCATACACGAACCTCCAACCCTATCCACCTCGGGCCAAAGTGACTTCCAACGCCTTCGACGGGACAGCGTTGGGAGACCCTTTAGCTGTTCCTCCTATCCATCTCTATCGTGACTGTCAGCCTGTCTCCAAGTTTTAGACCACGGCATAAACGTACTATTCATAAAATGGTTTGGCTATACAGCGAAGCGTGGATGGGACGGATGAGTATCCCACGTACATATTTCCTAACTCAAACACAAACGAGCAAGTAGATTTCACAGTCATAACAACTGACATATCGGACCACAAAGTCTCACTTCCAACCGCACCTCCTACCTCTAGATTTTTATTCTAGAAGCATTGTAGTTGTTTTTGTTTTCCGTAGTACTAGGTTCTTATTCTCGATACTGGTATCTCGGCCATTAAGCGGGTTTGGAAGGTGTTACGTGGTAATCTCATTTCTAGGCGTAGTCCGCCATTTTCTAACTTGTAAGTTAGTAGATGGAGCGAGCTGTCAAAGAAAATATCTCCTTCACAGGAACTGGCAAAGCAATGTGAGACAGACTGGCAATAAGCAGAGGCATGCGGAAAATAAAATAATATTCCCGCATTCGATAGCTAATAATTACTATATCCAACTTCCCACCTTCCCACCTCCCCAGTTCCACCCACCTTGTAAACGTAGATTATTCCTTAGCCGGATAAGTAGGAGGCGCAGACTTGTCCTCTACCTGACTCTCTTCCACAACCCCCGCGTCTTTCTCTCCGCCCGCATCCTCGCGAGGCACGACGTTGAGAGTCGTCTCGCGATGGGTGTCCATGGCCACTTTATTGAAGAAGTTGACGTACACGGGGAAGGCGTAGGCGAGGACGAAGCCCATGAAGGGGATGATCATGGCGAAGTGAGCGTTGTGGGATGTTACTACTGCGCCCATCATCGGGGGTACGACCGCTAAGAGGGATTAGTGCTGTGATTTAATTTTGGTCGGTTGGTTGGACGTGGATGGGATGGAATGGAAGAAGACATGAAGAACGGGATAAAACTCACCACCACCCGAAATCGCTGCGACCAAGAAGCTTCCTCCTCTCTTCGTATGCCTTCCGACCCCTCTAAGCGCCAATGTAAAGATGGTAGCGAAGCAGCACGATTCAAACACGAAGATCATGATGAAAAGCCCAATGCCTACAGTGCCATGGGTGTTCATGGCGGCGATAGTGAAGACGGCACACATTCCTAGGTAGACGGCCAGCATGTAGCGTGGCTTGAAGATGGCGCTGGTCATGAGACCTGCGGCGATGAAGCGGTTTGCAGCGTAGAGGCCTTGGGCGACGGCGAGAAGATCGGCTGGGGGGTGTTAGTTCATCGGTTCATCATCCACTACTCAGTTCATCCAACACTAAGTGGGAGTGACGGTGGATTAAGGTACAAAGAGGGGGAAAGACGTACATCCCTCCGCAGAGGTCTTGCCAACCTCCTTGCAGTAGTTGATGAAGTAGCCGGCGATGGCGACCTGCGCGCCAACATACCAGAACTGACTCCACACGCCGAGGAAGAGGTTATACTGATTGCGCAGCGGGCCAACATCATCACCACCATCAAAGCCGACGATCTCAGTTTCCTGGGCAGCCATACTATCACGTCGTCAGTGCTGTTCATTGACTTGGTATCAAGGAGAAGGACAAGGGGACTCACTCAGCATCCGTGATCTCGGGCATCGGTACAATTGCAAACAAGACAATCAAAAGCGCCACGAAGCACGCGACAGCCAAATACGTCCACTGCACATTCTTCAACCCCGCCTCCGAATTCGCATTCTGGAAGAAAACCCTCGACGCCAACAGCGGCGCCACGAAGCTCCCCACGCCCTGCACCGCCTGCGCCAAATTCAATCGAATCTCCGAATAGCGTGGCGGGCCACAAATCGCCAAGAACGGATCCGCCGCAGTCTCCAAAGTCGATAGTCCGGCGCCGACGACGAACATGCTGCCGCAGAAGCCCCCGAAAGAGCGTTTCACGCCGGATGGCCAGAAGAGTAGGCAGCCGACGGCGAGGACGGTGAGGCCGCTCATGAAGGTGACGCGGAAGCCGTAGCGGCGCAGGATCCAGCCGGAGATGGTGAGGGGGCAGAGGAAGTAGGCGCCGAAGTAGGCGGCGGCGAGGCCGGAGGCTTTGGAGGCGGTGATGTTGAGTTGTTGCTGGAAATGGCTGTTGAGCACGTCGAGGAGGCCGTAGGCGAAGCCCCAGAGGAAGAAGAGGATGGTGACTTGGGGGTGTTAGTGGGGGAGAGCGAGAATTGGGGGGGTGGTGAGAGCGTACCGAGGAGATTGGGGATGATGGACTGGCGGAGGGTTAGGTTCGCGGCGGATGTCACGGTGTTGTCCTCGACGACTATCTTGCGGCTGAAGATGCCCATGGACCTTTGTTTAGCAGCACCCATCGTGGCGATGTAGTTGCTTTGCGCGTGAGTGTTATGGTGTGTTATTGTAGACCTTCCAATGCTGACAGTTGCCAACTAAGGTGTGTGTAACTCTTCTCTCAGCTCAGCTCAACTCGCACAGCAGCAGCAGCAGCAGTAGCGAGCCGTCAGTATAGCAACGTCGATTAATCAATCCTAGCGTCCTTTCTCTCCTCAAATTCCTTTCCGATGCCGTCTTTGTAGTTATAGTCGCAGCAGTCGTCGCAGATGCAGTTTCAACAAACAAACACCTTCCTCCCATCCATACAAGTAGTTACACTGACCCGATCGATCCCCTCCTCGGTCCCCAAAACCCCGATCACACCTCTTCCATTCCACCGATCACCGACACCCCTATCACCACCTATCAGCCACCAACATCCTACGCACCGACTGTAACGTCAACGTCCATTCCTGTCCACTTATCCCCTCCGTCCCAATGCGGTCACACTCTTCGGGTCTTGATTCGCGGGGCAAGTACGGAATGTGGGGAAGAATGCTGGATCGGGTAGTAGCTCGGCGATCTGGGGAAGCTGAGCGCGGGTGCGCTAAACGTGGTGGCGCGGATTTGCGCCGAAATGAGGGCCGAGAGGGGGTGTCAGATGTGGAGGATCGGCACATGTCGGTGATAGGTACGAGTACAGCCTCGTAATGGAACTGCGGTATACTTACGGTATTGTGGTGGTCCTATGTACCGTATGAAGCCGCCATGTATCCTATTCAAATGCGCGTTTTACTTACTGTAGACTTGCCAACTGAAGATGCGATGAGACAAATAAGCGCAGGGGGTTAGGCAGAACGCACGGACAAATAAACGCGGGGAACTAAGCAAGCACCCCTTACCCACTTCCGGCACCCCAGATTAAAATTCTCACTTACCTAGAACCTTAATCTCCTCACCTCCCCCCCCTGTCCTACACAAAAACCTATCCTCTCCATTCCGGCACTGAAACATCCTCAGCTCCATCCATCTGCTATAGCTCGCTTCCTAGCCACGCACTGGTGAGTCCTCAATCCTGGATCCAACGCGAAATCGTCGTCCTCACAACCAGCTTTCTCTCGGGCCCCGCGACCCG
>JPKE01002685.1:0-31378 GCA_000750995.1 Pseudogymnoascus sp. VKM F-4520 (FW-2644) | reverse complement strand
ATGGAGTGGCCCGCTCGCTATGCTGGCCCGCTCGCTATGCATGTACGTTATATATATCCTCTCCTAAACTTTATATGAATTTACATTATTTGGTATTATAACACGAATACTGTTGCTGCACACGTTGTGGTTCATAATGCTTTAATAATTTTCCAATGTTTACTTTTAATACCCCCAGCATAATAACACCACTGATTATACCCAGGAACACTTCCTATTCAACCTCACGCTTTATATCCTTCTCCTCTTCCTTCGCATCATTCTCATATTTTCCCAAAATCTTCCAATCGCCCTTCCCATCCTTGCCCTTCCCATCCTTGCCCTTCCACTCCCAGACCACCCGCCCGTCATTAACCGCATCAACCAGCTCCTTCCCTGCAACCTCTCTCTCCCCAGTCTCTGCATCCCACACCCATCCTTCCCTCAACCAGCACCACCTCAAGAAAGCCCTCAGCTCCTTATCCTTTGGTAGCACGCGCATCCATTCAGGCTGGAACCCTTCGTCTTCCGCCTCCTCGCCATTCCAACCTTTCGCCAACCCCCGGAGTTCATCTCTACAGAAGATCCTCCAAGAGTCAATTGCGTAGGGCCCTTTAGTCAGGTGCCCGATTTCCCAGGCACCTTCCCGCATGTCCTCATCAGAGAGAACTTCACCTTTCTTTATAGCCGCGTGGGCACTCTTTGTAGGGTAGTTTTCAACGCGGTACCTCTTCCCCTTCACTGGTGGATCATCCAAGAATGTCCTAGCGTAGCGGATATACGTATCAGCTCTCACGGACTGCAAGCCCAAATGGCGAGTCAGCTCCACAATGACGTCCTTGTCTGCGTTCGCGAGATCGGTGGCGGTAGGGAATAGCTCTATGAGCTTGTAGTAGATGGGAATCGACGACTTTCCATACGTGCGGATGAGAAAGGTGACGCCGATGAGGAGGCGGAGGGGGTCGTGGCGTAGCTTCTCTTGCAGGAGGCCAAATGAGGGCGAGGAGAGAGGCGGGAATGGGATGCAGGAGACTACACCGCCAGGGGAGCGGGGCGGCTTCTTTGGTGATACTGCTGGTGAGAAGTAGGGGGATTTGGTGATTGCCTTTTCCTTTTTGATTGGAGTAACTGTGGTAGCGGGTTCCGGAGGCTGCAAGAGTGCCTTGTTTGGGGATTGTGCGAGGCGTGGAAGATTGTCTGAGTTTCTTCGGGGGTGGACGAGTTTTGGGTGGGTGGGGCTCTCCAAATCGCCTGCTTCATCACTCGAGTCGTCTGGTGGTGGCGTAGAGCTTCGAACCTTGTCGTACTTAAATACTGGCTGCTTTGTAGGCGTCATAGTTTCGGCTGCGTTCATAGAGGCCTTTTCCCGTGATGCGGACCTTGTTACCCTGCGATCAAATTCATCTAAGGCCTGGCCTTCTCTGCTCTCGTCTGAATCCGCCTCACTTGGAACGCTCAAGGTATAAGCCGAGACATATGCATCCGTTTCGGCGCCTTGGTCTTCGACTTGTTCATCCTCGGTGTCAACTATGGCTTTAGCGAATGCACCCAACGGCACAATCCTAGTCTCCTTCCTTGCCGTCCATTCTCCCAGCCCCTTGTCTACCTCAATAGTCTCCGTGATGGTGGAGCTAGATTCTCTGCGACTGATATCCTTCGTCTGACCCGCAACTTCCAGGGACTGACTACCACTCGCAGAGTCCTGGCTCCCTACGAGTGGTGTTCTTTTAACTCACTAACCGCTACAAGTGCTTCAGTCTTATTTTCGTCACCGACAGATTTCCGATTACCGCGCTTGCGGCGTTTGTTGCTCACGGGGTTTGGTGCCGCGATCTCCGATAGAGGTTGCGTAGCTGGAATTATAGGGGCAGCAACGGGTACGCTGGCTGGCTCGTCTGTACATAACTCCATAGGTTCCGGCACTGCTACAACAACGGGTGTGCTGGCAGGGATTTGCTCGTTTGCATCAAGTCCCTCCTTCTTGGCCTGCTGTGCGCTCCGCTTTCTCTTACGCTTGCCGGCTGCATTCATACCGACATCTCCGTCGTTGGCCTCTTCCTTGACAATCGGCTTGGCCTCTGCTTCGGGTTCGGTTTTTCCAGCCTCAACAGGTGCAATAACCTCTGGCTTAATAATAGCCTCGGTTTTCACAAGCTCCGACGTATTTGAATTTGAGCCAGCATCAGTTGCAGAAGTTGACTTCCGTGCCCGCTTCTTCTTCTTTGGTGCTCGAAGATCAACAAATCCATCTTCCGCTGCCACAACTGGCTTTGGGGCGTTGGGAACGGCTACAGTCGGAGGCTTGATAGCTGGTGGGAGGATCGGGGCTGCAACTTTCGATTTACTACCATTAGTAGTATCGTTTAGCTTAGACTTATCAACTGCTGTTGCCGCAGGCTTGGTTTGCGACACAACTGGCGTTGTATTTCCACTGGTAGAATCCGTAGGACCAGGGTTGGATTTGGTTTTAGCACCCCTTTTCCTCTTTTTCAAAGATTTCTCGGCAGGCACTTCATCATCTGCTTTAATGGTGGCTGGTGTAGGCGAATCTGCAGCATTGACCTGCTCAGTAGGCGTTGTAATGATGGGGTTAGGAGGGGCTGGTTTGTCTCCCTCGGCTACTGACGGCGGCTCAACGCCCATTGCCTGTCGTTCTAAGGCCCTCTTAACCCTCCGCTCCTCCTTCTTTAGCATCTTCTTAGATTTCGGAGCAGCAGTAGTACCCGCACCCGATAAAGTGGCGCCACCAGCTAAGGGCGATATAACGGGGACCGCTGTATATTCCTTGGCCACGATCTGTGGGATTTGGGTATTTGTTGCTGGATCTGCTTGTGTGTCCGTAGTTGCTACAACGGTAGCTGGTGCTACTGTGGGTGTATTTGCTGATGCTGCCTTGGCCTTGTTTTGTATGAATGCTATTTTCCGCTCGCGTCTACCTAGTTTAGGGGTTATAGGGTCGAGTTCATTCAACTCGGTCTCTGCCATGGTAGCAGTTGCGATAACAGCAGCTGGCGTTACTGTGGGCGTATTTGCTGATGCTGCCTTGGCCTTGTTTTGTATGAATGCTATTTTCCGTTCGCGTCTTGTGAGTTTAGGGGCTTCAGGGTCGAGTTCACTCAATTCAGCCTCTGCCGTGACAGTAGCTGCTATAACGGTAGTTGGCGCTACTGCGGGTGTATTTGCTGATGCTTCCTTGGCTTTGTTCTGTATGAATGCCGCTTTCCGTTCGCGTCTGCTCAGTTTAGGGGCTTCAGGGTTGAGTCTAGCAAATTCAGCCTCTGCCGCGACTGCAGCTATATTTGCCTTTTGTCGTTTCGATCTCCTGTCGTTGAGCATCACCTTTTCTGGCTGGCTATCCGTTATCGCTGTCTCGCTCAACGGGGTTCCTCTAATGTCACTCTCGATTTTCGGCGTATTTGCCTCCTTACGGAAACGTTTCCGCTTTGTTGGAGTCGCACTCTGTGCGGCTCCCTTGTCTTGCGGTACCCCACTGGCGTTAAACAAGTTGCCAACCGTCTGTTGAACGCTTGCGAGAACTTCGATAGCATCCGTCAGCTCTAGCCCAGGCATCTCAATTGCAGCCAACTTGCTCTCCAACTTGATTCCCTTTGCCTTGCACAGTTCCTCTTGTGCGTGCTTAGCTTCAAACAGTGCCTGGTTAGGCCCCAATTCCAGCCCAATGGCAAACGTGTGCACCTCCTCAAGAAAGCCTGCGAGTTGACTGGCGTTCGGGATCCCGGGTATAGTTTCAGCGGCATGTTTCTTTGCGAACTCTGCGATTATGGCGGCGCGCTGGTGGTATTTTAAGAGAGACCTAGGAGTAACAGGCAGGACGTTACGAGCTTGAGACTTCGGCGTTGAAGGAAACGGTTTCGTATGCACTGGATTGGCTTCGTGAGGTGCTTTGCGGGTGTTGAGGAGGAAAGTGACATCTTCCTTAGGCGCCTCACGGAGGTGCGCACGCAAGAACGCCCGGTCGGTGTCAGACTGAATATCGAAGTCGGCAAAAACATCTGTGCTGACGCCTCCATCTTCATCTTCCGATCTTGGGGTCGTCTCGTCTGATGATGTGGGAGGACTCGAGTGGCGTGGGTGCGACGACGGAGGGGCCACAAAATCGGGATGCTGTATTTCGCGCGTTAGTGGATACTTTTATGGCGGGGTTTGAAATTGAGATCTGGTGGGATTAACTCACAATATCCGATTCTTCACCCTCTATAGGGCTCTGAAATGCGCCGTTGGTCAGTGGTACCAGTGGAGGTAGAGCACCGATCGCAAAACCAACGCCTGCATCGCTCTCGCCCACTTCGATCTCGACGCTCTTCTTGATTCCAGCCTCCGATTTCGCACTCAAAGGAGACGAGGACGCCTGATCGAGCTCCATAGCCACCCTTTGCATGGCAGGTATCTTGTTCAAGCTTTTTTCCCTCCTCGCAGCCTGTCTGCTCGTCTCACTGCTCGACTGGCTAGGTGAAGGGCGCATTTTGACCGTCCTTCAAATCTAGGATTTCCAATTGATATAAGACAGCTCCAACTGCACACGTATATCAATGAAAATCGACTAGCCCTTGAATTGACCTTGTCGTGGATTTCGAGAGCGTGAAGACCCCTCTGCGATTGTAGTGCAAGTGCCTGAATATAATTTCTCGATAAGAATCTAGCTAGCTTATCGGGGAAGATACTTTTCTCTATCGGGCCAAGCACGAATGTCGGAGCTCTCGGCAAGATTTCCAGGGCAGGACGGATTGCCGAACCAGATGTGTCCGTTCGAATTCCAAGCTTCGAAGTCAAAGACAATGCTCGTAATCCGTCCACGCTATATTAACCCATTGAAAAGTGCGAATCACGTGAAATTACTTGAGCAATAACAAGGCCAATTTACTACCAAGTTACAAAAGAAATAAGACGGTATATTGAGATTTAGGTCTCGTATCTTCTAGTAGACTATTCTCTTTGTACAACCAAAACGTAGAACTAGTACAATACAACAGTGTAATATGCGTCGTTGCATTCACTCCCTTCTTCCTATCCATGCCTCTCCTTGCTCTAACAACATCAATCCTCTACTTTCTTGGTCCACCAACCTTTGGCGGGTTGTAAGCGATCTTCCTTGTCTTGATCGGAGCCCACTTGTATCTCTTAACCCAGATGCTGAGTGCCAGTAGCGCGGAGGACATAATCAGAACCTTCATTCCCATCTTCTTGCGCTGGTCCATCTCAGGCTCGGCGGCCCAGTTCAAGAACTCAGTAACATCCTTGGCCATCTGGGAGGTAGAGGCCTCGGTTCCGTCATCGTAGTCGACAAGACCATCGAAGAGGACACGGGCCATGGCAATACCGGTACCCGGGAAGTATGGGTTGAAGTTGAGTCCCTCCTGGACGACGGCGCCTGCAGGCGGCTCCTCAGGGTAACCGGTAAGGAGGTTGAAGATGTAGTCGCAGCCACCGTGGCGGGCCTTGACAATCAGGGACAAATCGGGAGGCAGGGCACCGTTGTTGGCGGCGCGGGCGGCCTCGTCGTTCTTGTATGGCGATGGGAGGTAATCGGAGAGCTTTCCGGGGCGCTTCTCGATCTCGCCCTCATCGTTGGGCTCGGTGTCGTACTCGTTCTCCTCGGCCATGGCCTTGACCTCGTCAACGGTGTGGGTTACTCCGACCAGGGTTCTGTATGGGACACGGGCGAGGGAATGGCACGAAGAGCAGACTTCGCGGTAGACCTGGAAACCACGGCGCAGGCTGAATTGTTAGCTTCTGGATGTTAATGGGGCTGATGGAAGCTTACGCTTGGTGGTCGAAGGTCTTGGTGTATTGTTCGTGAACCCATGGGTAGTGTGTTGGATGGAGACTGCATGTGAATATTAGCTTCCGAAGCTTAATTGATGACATCGATGAGCGTACCCTTCTTCCGCAGGTGTCATGGCGTGAGCGGTAGAACCATAAAGATGATAGTACCAGGCCATCGAACCAGCTGCAACAGCAGTAGCGGCGGTTCCGGCGGCGGTAAGTTTGAAGGGAGTGTTGACAGCTTCAGCTGCCGACGAGGCGGCGCGCTACAGAACCAAAAGTCAGCAATAATCCATCAAACAAAGCACCCATTCCATCCCTGGTGCTTCAAATATCCCTTCCTCATCCAATTGACACTTCCAATCCATCCCCCGTCGCACCCGATGCGGCTCTTGTCGGTTGTATCGTACCTTTGTGGTCCTGCTCACACTGCTCCGGACCGCGCCGAAGCGGGCAGCATTTCTAGCAAACATTGACATCGTGATCAATTGCTCCTCGGCGGTCGACTCTCGAGGAGGGGAACAGAGGGGGCAGACGAGAGCGGTCTCTGTGGAAGGCGGAGGTTCGTGCGATGTGGTGAGGTTGTCGGGCGTGGTCGATGTTTGAGTTCGAAAATTGGTCGGCCCTTACCTCGGCCAATCAGAGCGAATTGATGACCCGGTTACATCTTATTGGTACGCGAGAATTTTCCGAGATCACCTCAACGACAGCTTCCGGTACCTTTCTCACGCGGATTATTGTGCTCTTCAAAATTCACTTTCTACGGATTATGTAGCATTCAAAGCATAAACCAGCATTGATATTCTTGAACTGGATCTTTGTGAACTACCCTTTATGACCCTTTTTTGCAACAGATTATGGCTCCCTTTCTATGATTTGATTGACCCACAATGGTGAGTTCGGGAAGGCGGAGGCTCAGCCTCGTTGCGCCTGGCAATATATTTCATTACCAGCCCTTCTATTTATTGTAGGAGTCAAAGAATTGTACAACATTCTGCCTGACCCTCACTATTCTGCACATAGGCCTCTACGTCGTCTACGTGCGAAAATCCCACATTGCCACGGTAGCTCCTGCGTTTATGCCCTTCCGCCAAGGCTGAGACAAACGACTATCACCACCATGCTTTCCCAACGCTGAACTGTCCAAGTTCTGCACTTCACCATGTCGGGCCAGGAGCTGGTAGCTTACGAAGAATATCGTGACTACCCATTCCTGACCCCCGATGAGTTCGAGCTCGCATGTCATTACTTGGAAAGCAGATATACGAATGCGAACTTGGGACAGGCGAGGAGGAAGTTCAAGCTTAGGCTGCAGAGATCGCTGACTGGGGGTCCTTCATACGTTACTATTGCTACGCCGATTACTGTTGCAGATGGCAGTATCGATGAACTTCTCGGCATGGGCTTCCTGAGTGCTAGTGATGGTGCGGACGCAGATATGGATGGCGTCCAGAGCATGGACGTTGAAGGGGAAGATGGAGACTCCGTAAGTTCATACCTGGCTGATAACTGCTAGCATGCTCCGAACCCCGTTTGGTAAACTAGACATGCTAACGTTTATGGCAGGATGCTCTACGCCACTCCGGGGTAGGCGATAGTCTACTTGACGGCCCATATGCCCAGTATGAAATCCACCTCCACCCGACCTACCGAACGCCCGTCCTGTGGTTCCATCTACATAATCTTCCAAACGACGCCCGGGCATTCGATATTGAGTCTGTCTACCGATATCTTGTTCCGGATATACTCAAGGCCGAGTTGAGAGCTGTTGGTGTTATGGGGGGGATTTCAGCAGACGTCAGTCTCAAACTGTTTAACATGACGTATAAACCTATGCTAATATTACACACAGCACCATCCCATTACGGTCCTTCCCTGCTTTTTCTTGCACCCGTGCAACACCAAGGAGGCCATGGAACAGTTCGGGGCAAAGCTGAGCGACTACTTGATGATCTGGCTCGGTATCGTTGGGTATTACGTTGGTCTGAAGTTACCACTTGCCATGGCATGAACGATTTCAATAACAGACGTGAGAAGGCTATGCCGAAACTGACTACTTTTGTCGATCCCATTATCCCTCGTTTTATACCAAATACATGTTTTCTATCCAAACTCCACGTTAAATAACGTTATTTTTGCTCGCCGTGTCTAGTTGCTCCCATTTGCCTTGTTGATGATATCACGTCTCTTCTGGCAGGCTGCTGCCAGCGTTGATAGAACCGACTCTGTGTCGTCCCATCCAATGCAGGCATCAGTGATACTCACGCCGTATTTTAGTCCTGCCTTGCCCTCCTTTGGAACCTTTTGGTTGCCTAAATTCATTAGCAGGGGCTCAAATAATTAGGTTTAGAGGGAACATACCTTCATTGATATTGCTCTCAATCATAACACCCATGATCGCAGTCTCACCCTGGGCAATCTGCTCAGCCAGAACCGCCGCAACCTTTGGCTGGTTGCGGTGATCCTTTTGAGAGTTCCCGTGGCTGCAATCAACCATCAACCTCTCCCTCACGCCAGACTTTTGTAGGGCAGCCTTAGCTTCTGCGATGCTCTTAGCATCGAAGTTCGTTCCCTTCGTGCCACCGCGCAGAATAACGAAGCAGTCCTCATTGCCAACAGTGCCGACAATAGCAACGACACCCGGCTTCGTGACGGACAAGAAGTGATGTGGGTGTCTGACAGCACCAATGGCGTCGATAGCAACGCCCAACGAGCCATCTGTGCCATTCTTGAACCCGACTGGGAAGGACAAGCCACTCGCAAGCTCTCTGTGCAATTGTGATTCTGTCGTCCTGGCCCCAACGGCTCCGACACTGAGCAGATCCGAGAAGAACTGCGGGGAGATCGTATCCAACATCTCGCTGGCAAGTGGCATACCCTTGGTGGTCAGATCAACGAACAATTGTCTCGAAATCCTCAATCCCTTGTTGATCTGGAAGCTGTTATCGATCTCGGGGTCGTTGATCAGGCCCTTCCATCCCACAGTGGTTCTCGGCTTCTCGAGGTAAGAGCGCATGACGATGAGTAGGTCATCCTTGTATTTCTCCTTGAGCGCGAGCAGCTTGTCGCAGTATTCCAGCGCTGCGGCTGGGTCGTGGATCGAGCATGGTCCGATGACTACGAGAAGGCGGTGTTTGTCGTCGGTGCCGGACACAATGGCGACGGACTCGTCGCGGCCTGAGATGACGGTGTCTTTTGACTCGGGCGTCTGGGGGATTTCGTGTTGGAGGAGGCCCGGGGGGGTGAGGGGATTGTAGCCACGGACTGGAGAGGGCTATTGTCAGCTTGTGTTACTTTGGATCGGAGTTTGGTGTGAGGTCTTACTGCGCCAATCTTCTGTGCCCGCCCTGTTACCCACGTCCTTGTTCTCGATGAAGAATGACGACTGTGCATTGAATTAGCTTTGAGCACTGGTTTGGGTCCCTCGGTTTCTTATGTTACTTACAGACATATTGAACTGAAAGTGTCCTGATCAGTTGAATCCAATTGTAGTGTCTTTGTGTTTGGAAATATTATTTATTTCTCATTTGGAAGTGGTGGCGGGGTCGCTATTTATCGATATGAAAGAGTCACAGGTTTGGCGTGGGATTTGTGACAGGGGTCATACGACTGGTAGCCTCGCGAGCTGAATTCACTTTGGTGTTGGATTTTTGCCATCATCTTTCCTATTTCACTCTTATGCTTATAACTAGAATGTGAATATTGCGTATGAATCAATAGAACTGAGTAATTAATGCAGTATTTACCTTCCTAGGCGAACCCTTACTTGTGATGGTGAATACGTGTAGAATGTACAACGCAAGGCGCGGCCGAGATGTTACTCCAAAATTCGGGGGATTCAGGGAGCCTCGGCCAATCGTTTGACCCACGGCGGCTTGAGAAGAGAAGGTAAGGTCTCTCTCTCAACCCCGTCATGAGAAGGAACAGCCATTGAGCTTCCAAGTATTACATATATATATATATATATATACATATATATCTACATACATACATAATAATAGACAGCATTGTACTACTTGAGTAAGACTTTACAAGCTTCAGGCTTGATATTCTTACAGCCTATGAAGCCTGAAGCTTGTAAAGTCTTACTCGTACAACCCCAACTTCATTCCCGCTCCTCACCGCTAATATCAAGAGCTAGAGTACCCCGCCACATCAAGGTATTCCATCGAAACACGTGAAGTGCAGTAAGCCGCTGCCCAGCCCAGTGAGGGCTTTATTTCATGAACCTTACTGTTCTAGTGCATCCGAACATAGGAGGATGCACTATAACAAGACATATGGGACATGCAGTGGCTCACAGGTTGTCAAGCCAATGGCCCATACAACGAACAACGGCCGCCATGAAACCTATGAATGGCACAAATGGCACAAATGGCACAAATGATAACTTTATAGCTGTGGTGCACAGAAAAAACGATGGGAACGTGAAATAATCCGGTCTCACTTGTCCACCAGGAAACGCATATGTGGTGCGCGGACCGCAGAGTGGCCCGCCAGAGTCTCAAGTGCTGTCTCCAAATATGGACTATGACGTGGTGGGCTCTTTGTTCTCAACGCGGGACAGATCCTGGTAAGTGGGATAAACGGCCTGGTACCTGATTATCTCAACATAGCCAATATCCATAATCGAGCTACAGTTTCCGTCCTTTCGCATCTTTTCTCTCTCTTACAGCGTTCGAGATCAAGCAATTGAATTGCTGAGAGTACTGGTGAAAAGGGTCATCCTTTGCTTACATGCAGCTTGTCATCACTAATCAGCCGCACCTCGTCCTATAGCTGTGCCTCCCATATATTCTCACCCGCTCCTCTTTTACTCAGACGTTTGCTTGTGCAGGCCAATCTCATAGTCACCATGGCACCGAACGCGTCGAATATCGCGAACGAGGTTTATCTCCTCCCGATTCTTGACGACGGGTCCCCAGACGTACCTGGAGGATACATATATCTGGAGCCAAAGTCCGCAGCGCCAATCACCATACGCTTTGCTATCGAGGGCACTTCTTCAATTTGCAGGCATGGGAGCTTATGGGTCAATATCAATGCGCCAGGAGAGCCATTCAAGCGGGATGCCTTTAGGGAATTCAAGTAAGACCCTCAATGCCGCCCCATGAATTGATCATCACTAACAAGTCAACAGGCTGGAACCAGACTTCAACCGCACATTAGAGATTGATATCCCAATTCAATCATCTGGCGCATTTGCTTTCTATACGACATACTCTCCATTACCAGATCTTGACGAAGCAGGTTCGAACCCATCAGAACCGACCAAAACCCCTCTCTACTATATCGATGTCGCCCCACGCCTCAGTCTCGGAGACAAACAGCTCCCAATGCCTGCCCTGTCGATAATATCTGTCTTATCAAAATTTATGGGGAAATATCCGACGGATTGGCAAAAGCACCTGCGCGGAATCAGCGAACGCGGCTATAACATGATTCACTTCACACCTCTACAAGTCAGGGGACAATCGAATTCGGCATATAGCATAGCGGACCAGCTAGGATGGGACCCGGAATGTTTTCCTGGGGGTGAGAAGGATATTGCCCAATTGGTGGATGTCATGGAGAAAGAGCATGGGCTATTGGGGCTGACGGATGTGGTTTGGAACCATACTGCCCATAACAGCCAATGGCTTCAAGAGCACCCGGAAGTAGGATACAACATGTCTACCGCCCCGTGGTTAGAGTCAGCACTCAAACTCGACACAGAACTGCTAAAGTTTGGCAGCGAGTTGGACACGCTAGGGCTGCCTACAGATATCAAGACCGTCGAGGATTTGTTGTTGATTATGGATGGCATTAAAACTAGAGTCATTGGCGGCCTTCAATTGTGGGAGTATTATGCCATTGATGTTAAGAGGGATGTTGATGCGGCCGTGGATGCATGGGTATCCGGGAATATCAAGGTCCCCGCCGAGGGATTTGGAAGCAAAGATGCATCACCCAAGGAGCACGCAAAGTTCATTGTTGAGAAAGCCATGCTGGGGACCGACCGGCTGGGAGAACGCTATAGACGAAAGGTGGACCCAGCGATTGCAGCCGCTTTGTTGACAGAAGTGCACGGAAAGTTCAACGGCAATGCATCAGACCCCGCCGATAGTGAAGAGGTACGGAGTCATACCTCTAAAATCTTTGACGAGGTAAATCTGCCATTTTACCGAGAATATGACGAAGATATCGCAGAAGTTCTAGAGCAGATCTTCAACCGTGTTAAATATGTACGACTGGACGACCACGGACCAAAACTTGGTCCGATTAACGACAAAAACCCACTCATCGAGTCTTACTTCACAAGGCTCCCTCAAAATGCCATCACCAAAAAGCACAAGCAGGAAGACCTGGCTCTTGTCAATAACGGTTGGATCTGGGCAGCCAATGCTCTAGTGGACAATGCTGGACCAAAGTCACGGGCCTATTTCCGACGAGAAGTCATTGTCTGGGGTGACTGTGTCAAATTAAAATATGGTGACGGCCCTCAGGATTCTCCTTATTTATGGGACCGCATGGCAAAGTATACGAAGCTCATGGCAAAGTACTTCACAGGTCTCCGAATCGACAATGCACACTCTACTCCTCTTCATGTCGCTGAATATCTCCTCGATGAAGCACGACGCGTGCGCCCCGACTTGTTTGTCGTTGCCGAACTGTTTACTGGCTCTGAGGAGATGGATTATGTCTTTGTCAAGCGCCTCGGCATCAATGGCCTCATCCGAGAGGCTATGCAGGCTTGGAACACTGGCGAATTGAGCCGACTGGTTCATCGTCATGGTGGTCGTCCCATAGGCAGCTTCGAGGTCGATGAGATTTCTGGCAATGATGCCAAAGCGGCGCAGGGAGAGGAAGTGACAGAAATCGTCAGAAAGATCAAGCAGACCCCGGTCCATGCCTTGTTTATGGACTGCACGCACGACAATGAAGTTCCAGCACAAAAACGAGACGCCCGTGACACATTACCAAATGCAGCCTTGGTATATATGTGTGCAAGTGCAACTGGCAGTGTTTTCGGTTACGATGAAATATACCCCAAGATTATCGACCTAGTCCACGAGACGCGACTGTATACCTCACACTCATCTGAGAAGCCAGTCGACATTGAGGATGAAGAAGGTGGCATTGGAGGTGTCAGGAAACTCCTCAACCAGATTCATATTTTAATGGGCCTCGATGGGTATGAAGAGACACATATTCACCATGACGACCAATATGTCACCGTGCATAGAGTGCATCCCGAGTCGAGGAAAGGATATTTCTTGATTGCTCATACCGCGTTCCCTGGCTACAAAAATGGCAACGGGGCGTTCAGTCCCGTTCATCTCACGGGTACAAAGGCTAAACACCTTGGAAGCTGGATGCTGGAGGTAGATGATTCGGAAGAGGCCCGCGATGCCGCATTGGGGGATAAACAATATCTTAGGGGGCTACCGAGCAAGGTCACCAGCGTCCATGGGATCAACTTGGAATCTAAAGATGATGAGGCCGTTATTACTATGGGAGATAAGTTTCCTCCTGGGAGTATCGCGCTCTTTGAGACATGGATCCCGGCAGCAGAGCACGCATCTGGACTTGACACATATGTTACATCGGGAGCTAAAGAGGCCTTCTCTAAGGTTGATCTGGTGGACCTCAACTTCATCATGTACAGATGTGAGAGCGAAGAACTAGATTCTAGCAATGGAAAGGATGGCGTTTACGACATTCCTAGCCACGGCAAACTAGTCTACGCAGGACTCGAAGGTTGGTGGAGTGTGTTGAAGAAGGTCATTCATGAGAACGACCTTGCGCACCCACTTGCGCAGCATCTAAGGAACGGTCAATGGGCATTAGACTATACAGTTGGGCGACTGGAGCGGAAGTCCAAAGAGGAGGGGTTTGAACGTCTTCAAGCCCTAGCATTATGGCTCCAAGAACGTTTCGATGCGATTAGAAAGCTCCCAAACTTTTTACTACCGCGTTATTTCGGACTGATAATCAAGACTGCTTACTCTGCCGGATTTGACAGAGGCGTCGAGCTCATGAGCGAGAA
Source organism: Pseudogymnoascus sp. VKM F-4520 (FW-2644) (assembly GCA_000750995.1). Classification (NCBI taxonomy): domain Eukaryota; kingdom Fungi; phylum Ascomycota; class Leotiomycetes; order Thelebolales; family Thelebolaceae; genus Pseudogymnoascus; species Pseudogymnoascus sp. VKM F-4520 (FW-2644). Next base: position 17,586 of record JPKE01002685.1, on the reverse strand, counting down.
TGTGCAGAAGGGGCAGTGGTTCATGAAGAGCCTTGCAATGGTTAGTGTGCAGCAGACGGGCTTCGTCAAGTCTGCCTCCTTGTATCCAAAGCGGGCGGTACCATCTCTTGCAGCTGGACTGCCGCATTTCGCAGTGGAGTGGGCAAGGTGCTGGGGACGAGATGTTTTCATCTCCGCGAGAGGCCTCTTCTTAGGAACAGGCCGTTATGCGGAAGCTCGCGAGCATATTATTGCCTTTGCTAGTGTCGTCAAGCACGGCATGATTCCGAACCTCCTTAGCAGTGGCAACTTACCGCGCTACAACTCTCGTGATTCGGTCTGGTTCTTCTTGCAGACCATCCAGGACTATACGAAGATTGTGCCCAATGGCCATGACCTGTTAAAGGAGAATGTTTCACGGAGGTTCTTGCCTTACGACGATACGTACTTTGAATCAGATGATGCAAGGGCGTATTCCACAACTTCGACCTTGGAAGATATCATTCAGGAGATATTCCAAAGGCATGCTAGTGGCATGTCATTTAGAGAAGCCAATGCCGGCCCAAAGCTCGACATGCAAATGAAGCCCGAGGGATTCCAGATTGACATCAATGTCAACTGGGACACAGGTATCATATTTGGTGGGAGTCAGGACAACTGCGGGACCTGGATGGACAAGATGGGTGAGAGCGAACGGGCTGGGACTAAAGGCGTCCCCGGTACTCCTCGTGACGGTGCCGCTGTCGAAATTACTGGACTATCATACAGCGCGCTGAAGTGGGTATCTGAACTTAACAAGGAAGGGAAATACAAGTACAGCGGCGTCAGCACGAACAATCCCTCCACGAACGAAATCTCTTTCGCCGATTGGGCCAGCAAGATCCGCGACAACTTCGAACGATGCTACTACGTTCCGACTTCGCCACAGGAGGATGCGAAATATGATGTCAACCCGGCCATCATCAACCGCCGCGGCATCTACAAGGATCTCTATAAATCTGGAAAGGAATACGAGGACTACCAGCTCCGACCCAACTTCCCCATCGCCATGACCGTTGCACCAGATCTGTTTGACGACAAGCACGCATTAGGCGCCCTCCTCATCGCTGACAAGGCGCTGCGCGGGCCAACCGGGATGGCAACATTAGACCCCTCAGATCTGAATTACCGACCCGACTACCACAACTCCGAAGATTCAACAGATAAAGCTACCTCAAAGGGACGTAACTACCACCAAGGCCCGGAATGGCTGTGGCCGACGGGGTTCTTCCTGAGGGCTCTGGTTGCCTTTGATCTGAAGCGTAGGGACACGCCTGAGGGGAGGACGGAGGCTTTCCAGCAGGTGACGCGCAGGCTGGCAGCGTCTAAGAAGGCCATTGTTGAGAGCGAGTGGGCTGGACTGACGGAGCTGACGAATAAGAATGGGAGTTTCTGTGCTGATTCAGTGAGTTTGAGTGGATTGATATGTATGAGAATTGATGCTAATGTGCAATAGTCTCCAACTCAGGCTTGGTCTGCGGGATGCTTCATCGATCTGTATCACGACGCGGCGCAGTATGACGTCTCGAAGTTGCAAGAGAAATGAAAGTGGAGTGAGTGATGGGGCATGAGGTGGAATATAGCTCGAACAATGCATTGGAAGGCTACGCGATTTTTTTAGAGAGTGGGACTGGAGTTTTCGGATGCAAATGGTATAAGATTTTATGGCACGAGGATGGCTTCAGTGGTGCCAATCTGGCATCCAGGTGAAAGAGGGACTCCGTATCAATATACGAATCCACGATCCGGCATGTTACCGCTGTTTCCAAAAAACCCATGTCTCTTTTCGTGTTCTGGAAAAACCTAGTTTTCGCTCGGCCCCCGGCGCTCTCTTTTCCTACTCGGCCACCCACCTCACTAACTAACCCGGCTGACCCACTAATGTCCTTAGAACTCGCACATCCTAGCACTAACCCTATCCCATCCCGTCCCAGCATCCACCTAGACTTTTCACCTTGTCCACCACAACCACCCACACCACCCTGCCCGTCCAAGACATAGTCTGTCTTAACCTTCGGATCTTCAACCAAACCCGCCTGGGTAGCTCAATCGGTAGAGCGTGTGACTCTTACTTCCTATCTTAGGATATGAGATCATCTCAAGGTCGCGGGTTCGAGCCCCGCCTCGGGCTCAAATCCCGAGTGCTCTCTTGAGGAGTCCTCTATATTTTTACATTTTTGCTGTTTGCGGTAATGAGGCAAATGGGACATATTTTTTTTTTTGTGATTTAGGTTTGCAGGCTTGTTCGAATTTAAAACATAGGGTTTGTTTTATATTATCTATTCCCCCTAGGCTATGAGAATAAATACAGCATTTCAATGTACAAAAGTTTATATTATTATTGCCGTTTGGTCTTTTCAGAGCAGTGATATTCCCATGATGCAGTGGCGCGCTAAAAAAAAAGTTTCTGACGTCGCCGATATATGCAAGGCTGACCATCAGCCTTGTCCAGATATGGGCGACGTCAGATACAACCACCAATAGCCAAACTCGAGGACTGCTGTGACATCTATCTTTCAGCTTGCACCCGCCGGCTACCTGCAGGACGGCAATCGCAACACAACAAGGCGTCACACACCAACCAAACAGTTGTCACTTGATGTGCCGTGCTGTAGTGAGTTGTGGCGTAAACTCATGCAAGGGGTTGTATTATTGTTGGCGACGTGGTGGTTGGCATCTGAACTATTATTGGAAGCAGGACTAATCCAATATATCCTGCAGTGTGACGTGATCCGGATCAGCGGGAAGATCGATATGTCTCCAAATGATTGCCCGCCACGGGCGATCACGGATAACGTTGAGCCCCGCCCGCCCAGGCGATGCGATGCGCCCATTTAGGCAGAATATAAATCTGTATATAGCTGATGCAACGGTGAGAAACCAATAGTCTTGATGCTTCTCTTTCTGGTCGTACGGAACTCTCCGAGTCTTGGGGGCGCCGTTGGGGTTCAATTAGTGGCCAGAGCATGTCTCACTGTCTCACTTTATACGACTTGTGCTACTATCACCAAGACCTCAAATTCCACTGCTACACAACTCCGCAATCTACGCGCTATGCGGGTGTGACTTCTGCTGCAGCTGGCGTTACCTTGCGTCCATGCTTTCTGTCCTCTGTTTGTCTGTTTTAGTCAAAGAAACTGGGACCCCGCGTTTTTAAGTTTCTGTATTCCAAGTTGTCATCGTCTTTCATCGTGATAATTGCCTCCTTGCTGGATAACCTCCGAGTTCGAGTGCAGCATGGCGACTTCCCAACCGCGCATTCCCTCACAGCATGGGACACTGGAATACCTGCGTCTCCAGTATGACAGTGCCATCGCGTCGGGCGTGAAGCGCCCTCTCTTATTCCCGCAAGTGCTATTCAGTTTGGCCCTCCTGGCTGGTTTCCTTCTCATAGACCACCGACGAAGCCGCTTCTTATACGAGTTGCGCTGGCCAGTATGGCTTGCCATTATTGCAGTTGAGGTTTTCAATATCCGTCATCGAGTTTCCGTGGACCCAGCTGTTTCTTATGTCTCCGGCCTTGCGTCGGTATATTTTATAGTATGGAGCACGATGTGGTTGATTCTCGAGCGTCCCCAGTTTACGGCTAAGCGCATAGAGCGCCGACGCAAGGCGTTACAGAATGGAATCCGAGCCGCCTCTGGTGGTACGACCCAAGAAAGCTCCGAGACAACTGGATATATGATGAATGGGAATGGAAACCCTCTTAAACGGCAAAACGGTTACGCTGCCGCTCTGCCAACGATCGACGAGGGCCTGTCAGAAAACGAAGACTCAAAGGGGGAGTGGGAATACTACTGGCAACCCTACCCTGATGCTTTTGGAGAACGCCTTGCTTGGGTGCTGGATTTGATATTCAGTATCCGTGGGCGGGGATGGAGTTCCTCCATTCCTACCAATCCAGCTCTCCCTGAACATGTTGCCGCTTCCCTCGGCGAGGCCGTCTCAGAGTCTGATAGAGGCCTGACAAGCAGGACTGGAATCAAATGCTTTCGAACCCGCAGGGAGCTGGCACGTTATGTGATACCCATGTTTATACTTTGCTACCTCATACTGGACGTGTGCAAGTTCCAGATCATCCACGACCCCTTCTACCGCACTGGCGACGACTCTCTCCCCGCTCCCGCATACCTCGAAGGCTTCTCGCCCTTCCTCGTCAACCGAATCCGTCGCAACACCCTCGCCCTCGCCCTAGTGACTTTCATCCAATTCCACACCCTCCTGGTCCCCATAGTCGCCTCCCTCCTCCTCGGGCCCAGCATCCTCGGTATCCGCGGCGAACCCTGGATGTACGTCACAACCTGGGGCAACATCTCCATCGTCCTTGACAAAGGGCTTGCCGGCTATTGGGGAAGCTGGTGGCACCAAACCTTCCGCGCCGGCCTCACCGCGCCAACGAACTACCTCATTCGCGAAGGCTGGCTGCGCGGCAACAGCATCGCCTCGCAGCTCGTCGGAATCACCGTCGCCTTCATCATCTCAGGCGCTATGCACGCCGCCGGCAGCTTCGTGCAAGTCCTCCCAACGCGACCAGAACGCCAGCTCACCTTCTTCCTGATCCAGATCGTGGCGGTGGTGGTGCAGACCGCGTTCTGCGCGGCGCTGCGGCCTTTGATCGAGCGGCTGCCGCTGTGGGCGAGGAGGACGGGGAATGGGCTTCTTACGTACGTGTGGCTGTATTCGACGGGTCCGCTGTTCATGAATGATATGTCGGCGGGCGGGACGTGGATGTATGAGCCGGTGTTGGTGAGTCCGTTGCGCTGGCTGGGGTTGGGGCCAAAGGGGTATGGGTGGTGGACGTGGGCGCATGTTGATATTGGGTGGTATAGTGGGAAGCATTGGTGGGAGAGTGGGATTGGGGGGCTTTGAGGGGTGGATGCGAATATTGATTATGATGAAGTTGACGGACGACCTACCTGTGGCAATCTTTGCTAATCTTCTAATGAAATCGCGGAATAAATATTACTTTAGCCTTGCACTTACAATAGCTTCCTGAAGCTTTTCTAGATATTAGTCACGTTTTACGATAGCTGTCACAAAAGCTGGAGCTTAGTCTATATACATATTTGTTACGATTCTCACTTTGTATTCAAAGCCACGACAAAGTCATCGCATCTTCTACTCTCTAGTCTAAATGCAACCATGAACCTCCAGCTCCTTCTCCTTACAACATCTGACGAGACTGAACAGCCGCTAGATCTTGTTCAACTTCTCAGTACAGCTTTGTAATACCCTCTTCACCCCTAGGGCCCGCTCATTCGCAGAGGCCTCACGGAGCTGCTTCCCGAAGTCCTCTCTCAGTCCGACTCTCCCTACCTGATCCTGCCCGAACACGCCTGCTACGACCGCATCAATTACCGCTTCCGCAGCCTCCGCGCGCTTCGTCCTCGCCACCTCGCTGCCCACACCGGACGGCACCTCCAGTAACGAGAAATAACCCGCCGCAAGGGCATAGTTGTCTCCAGCTTGCGGTGTACCTTTAGCTAGGGCAGAGAACTTCAGTTTGGAGCGCTCATAGAGGGCTACGCGAGCGTTTATGCTTGATTTTTGGCTTGCAAAGACAGCCGTGATTCGCTCGAGCAGTTGAGGGAGGTGTGATAGTGGGTTCTCCACGACTCCTGGCTCGGTGTTCACAGCGCGTATTAAGGCCGAGACGCCGTTTGTGATGGTAATCGTATCTAATGAGCTGGCTTTTTTGTCGTCCTTGTCATCAACGTCCATCTTATCGTCGCCAATAGCTTCTTCGAGCCACGGCCATATGACATCGTGCACGTCGGTGAAAAGATCCGTGTCAGTTCTTGCCTCGGCATATTCTCCCAGAGCAAGGAAAGCATGAGGACGATATGCATCGTTGTTTCGTTTCGCCTCGCGGATTGCGATCTTTGTCATTTGTGCAGTGATTTTTGGATCTTTCGACCAAAATGTCTTACTGGCCTGTGAAAACTTGACAAAACTAGTCAAGACCTTTTCTTTTCCATCGAAAGTTTTTACAGCAAGTGCCCTTTCGAGCGCTGGCCAAATAACTTGAGAATGTGGGATGCTGATTTCTGTGCCAGCAGAGGTTATGACATCTGCTATAGTAAGAGCGGCAGTATGCTTGACAGTCCATTTCGGCGAGTCGAGACGCTCGACTGCGATTTCAATGATCTCCTTCAGGTACAGAAGGACAGCGCGAGAACCGCCGACATTCTCATCCCAAGTTTTAGAAAACTGATCTTTAACATGCTCGTCAAAGTCATGTTTAGCCATGAAAACAAACGGTAGAAACTCAGTCGCAAGTGCGTTGAACCTGTCTGTCGCAAATTTTGACATGGCATATATGATGTCTGCGGATACCTGCCGGTGAGATTCGTCTTCGGCTGCGAAATATAAATTCTTTGAGTACTGTGCAAGTTTGAGAATTTGCTGGTTCGAACCAAGCCGAGCTAGGTAGCCTGCAGCTCGGGCGTATGCTGCGCTGACAGTGGAATTCCGGTCACGGACGGCTTTTTCAATATCTTTCAAAAAGACATCCGCATGGGGCTTAAATAAGAAAGAATGTCTGGTCGCAAGGCTAACTAGAACGCCACCACACCCAACCTTTGATGGCATGCCAACAGCTGTCTTGATAACGTTTTCCAGATGAGGCACCAAATCTTTCATTGTCTTATCGTCAAGGAGATCCAAGCATCGTTCGATGGCCTCCATCATTGGTGAATGCGAAATAGCAGTACTGCGGGCTTCATCAATCTTCTCTTGCGTGGTATCGTATTTCGCAGCGTTCATGTGAAGATAGTTGATGATATCTGGCTCCAGTGTGCTCAAGAGGCCTAATATTTGCTCGATAAGACTGGGGATAAATGGCAGTAGTGTTTTTCCACCGCTCTTTACAAGCTTCAGAACGGTATCGTATGCGAATTTCTGAACCTCATTGGACGGGCTTTCGAGACCCCGCGTCGAAAATAGGAAGGGCATAACCTCTTTCAGCATAACCTGGGCATTTTTGGAGGATGTGCCAGCTTCAAGCTGACGTACAAGAATCCCAGTGAGGACTTGGCATAACTTCTCGGCCGCCTTTCTGACAGATCCTTTGATATCATCGAGAACCTTAAAAGCAACTTCCCAGATTTGGGACAGGTATTTCTCGTATTTTTCAAACTGTCGCCCTTGGACCAAGTCTGCAATTGCCGCGCAACTTGCTTCCCTCGTACGCCATTCTTTACCCAGGATGTTCTTTAGTAGGTCATCCATGATTGCATCAAAGTGCCCGTCGATGACAACCGTGGGCGATTTGACGAGGGCATTCCAGATGTCGTTCATAGATCGCTGTACGTTCGGGTTTGGATCAAATCGGTATCTAAATAGCTTAGGATACAGCTTTGGATCAACTGCAGATTCAGACAAGATACTGCTCAGACCAAATCTTCCGAAGGCAGCTCTTGTTGACCACGTTGCAGCATTAGAAGCCAAAGACATGAACTTGTAAACGAGACTCTGGTCTCCTACTTCGGCAGCAAGCGACATGATATCTTTATAAGACGTGACAGATTCGCCATTACCGGTCGGAAGGGCACCGGGCTCGAAGAGCTCTGTGTCTTCCTCGACTTTAATCTTTGTCGAGGTTCCAGTGAATGATGCCACCAAATCGGCAACGAGCCGCTCCCGGAGGTCCTTATCGCCTTGTTCATATACAAGACTAAGCCCCCGTGATGCAGTTTCTTGGACGAGGTCATCCCGTGCTGATAATAGGCCCATAAATGCTGCTTGGCACTCTCGTAGTCGGCTTTGGATCTCCTTAAGGTGTCCACAGTACTGGATCAACGAAAAAAGCCAAATCCCAGAGGCCTTTTTCAACGACGGTTTAGTGTTTTTGCAGTCTTTCAGGACTTTATCGACTACACCTTCCAGTGTAGATGATCTTGTTGGTCCCTTGTAGTTTGCTTGAACGTCCAACGTCAGAACCAAAGAGTCAGATTCCCATCCCGTTGAAGCTACTGCCAGCGCCTCGCCGACTGTGAAATGAACTTCAGCTTGTCTCAGCTCGTGCAATTCGTATAAACCTTTCAATATTATAGCGAGCGGTGACTCCGGAGACTCAAGTGTATTCTCATCAAAGATCAGAGCAAATCTACCGAGTGCTGAGATCGCTTTCTCATTTCCTTTCTTTGCTTCTGTTGTAAGCACCTTGATGATTGCAACTGCATCATAAGGAGAGGCCTCAAGGCGAGCCTCAGTTACCAGATCCACGGTGCTAAGGATGCCAATGGCTATAAACGCAGCTTCTTTGTTGCTGGCATCAGTCGCATTGCTGGCCATGTTCAGGATTTGTGTGACAGCTTCATCTATCAATGCTACATCGACATCTGCAATGCGCCCATAGAAGACAGAGCGACTCAGGAGGTAGGAGAGAGCAATTGTTGAACCGTGAACCTTATTTGCCCCTGCTCCAACTGCTGAATCCCAAAGCTTAACAGATTGAATAAGTGTTTGTAGGATTTTGTTCAATTGATCTGCTTCATTCGACGGATGAGCCCCAAGCATACCCAAAGCCTGAGCCGCGGTCTGCCTTGTTGCAACGTCGTTCGAGGAGATGGCTGGTAATAGCTCTGAGGCTCGAGTGGCCAGTTCGGATAGACACCCCTGAGGTGCTAACGCTCCCAGTTCAACAAGCGACTTTCCACAGTCTTCAAGTCCTTTACCATGTTTCCATAGCATTCCTTCAAACGCAGCAGAAAAAAATATGCCCAAGTCTTCAAGGCTTATAGTTTTCATATAATCTTTGACTAATTGTCGCGACGATTTATCTGTTCGGAGTAAGACATTGAGCTGGCGTTCCCAGTCTGGCTCGCTGCCAATGTCCTTTCCTTGCTGCGTGGCTGCTATTAGAAGCATTCGGCGGCAGTAAGCCACAGCATGATGGAAGGCGTTTATTCTGTTCCCTGAGAAGTTGCCGAAGACGGAGACGCTGTCGATATCCATACCAGTGAGCATAGTATTGGCGATATGGGAGTTCTCCATGAGAGTTTGCCCGGTAAAGAATACTCTGACAAGCTCGCCCCAATTCGGAAGAACGAGGTCATTCGTTCCTTCTGATAGATTGAGCAGACGGTACCAATATGGATCCTGCATTGTGTTAGTTATTTATAAGTCTGCTTCTAGAGGGCGAAGGCAATTTGGTTACTTACTAAGCCTTTATTACCCTCTTCGAGCACGTCGCTTCTTTCCTCCGCAGAGCTTCCCAGAGCGAGAATATCTACCCATCTCCCCACAACATCGCGATACTCAAGGCAGCGATTTGCCCAGCGTACGGTCACAAACTTGGCGCTGCGTACGATAGTGTCATCTTTCTCTTGTAACATATAAGAAAGCAACAGTGACCGAAGTTCGTCTCGCAATGAAGCGTCCAATGGACCCGAAAATGCATTTAACAAACTTGCCAATGCCCCTTCAATGCTGATGAAAATGCTTTCAGATGACTTTTCTTCGGTCAGAGATCGAAACAGCCAACGGATGAGATCAAGGCCGGGTTCAAGGACAGTTGATGGTACCGTCTTTGCCATTGAGCCAAGGGTCTCATATGCCAATGCTCGAAGAGCTAACTCGTCAGAAGACCGACTGTTGGGCACTGGCCAACCTTGCTCCTCAATGAAAGAACGAAGGAAGGTTATAATAGATGGAGCGGCACGCTTTAAGTCATCCGGTGCACCCATTCTAGAAACCCAATTCATGAAGTTGAACATTGCATTCCGCAGTTTCAAAGCCTCCAGTCCTTGCACAGGAGGAGCATCAGGCATGGCCGGTTGTATGCTTCCCTGAACAATTCGGACAATCTTATCAGGAAATGTTGTAGACGCAGTAGATTTAGCCATCAACGTGAGAATGCGTGTCTGAAGTGCTGGCTTCGAAGACATATATATATCGAAAAGCTTGCTAATTACAGACTTATCTTCCAATGACACTGTGCTTCGTTTAAGTAAGTCTTCTCCAAAACTAGAAATCCGCGAATTGGTGTCCGCAGCTGCAAATATTGCCGGGATAAAACGCTCTGGGTCTTTGAATGCTCCGCTAGTCAGAAATTTAAGAGCGGTTATTTTGGTCTCTGTTACGTTAAGACCTTCTTGAGCTTTAGGATTCCAAGTATCCTCTTTTCCATTCTGAGTGAGAAAGGCATAGTCGTCGGCGGATAGACCAGTACTGGCAATGCTTCCTCCAGATTTTGCTGGATTGAATAAGACTAGTTTTCCGAACCAAGAAGCAACAAATGCTGCGTCCTCTGGATGTTCGTCAAGGCCTAGCTTGGTACGAAGTTCCTCATCTTCTTTGCTCCCCCTTACCGGTAGCCTCATCTGTGGCAACAGACGTAAGAAGAGATTAAAAACTGTGGTACAGGTAGGCTTGCCGGCATCTTTGGCGATCCCATGCAGAAGGATTGGCAGTAGATCAATTTGCTCCTACTGCTGTCAGTTAAATTCTAACGGCCGGTGAGGACGACGGACAGTTGAAGAAAGCTTGCCTATACTCTGCTGGATGAAGAGTAAGTCAAAATGCCGTATCATAGACGACTCTGGGTTGTCTTTATACTGCTGCAGTAGAGCTGCAACTGGCAGGACAACATTTCTATTTGCTGTTAGCTAGGAATATGGCACCCCCGCCGCCACAGACAAACTCACTGGTTCCCTGAGAGTCTGATTTTGATATGCTGACAAGTTGCAATAACCTATACACAGGTCAATAAGTGGACAGCAGATAGGAAATCCAGATAAAACCTATTCGTAGGCTCAATATAATTATTACCTTGTTTCGTACTGCTTGGTGTTCACTTCCAAGCTTTAGAAGCACGGGAGGAAGATACACCTTCAGAACCGATTCAAGCTTCTCATCCTTGGCAAGAGCTATTCTCATTTCAACTTTACCAACGAGCTCTAGCTCGCGGGCTTCGGATGGAGCGGACGATGCCATTATGCTCGCTCGCCACTGCTCGGATACGGCAATGATTATAAAGACACGCGCTGAACTCAAAAACCCATCGCTTCAGGGGAAGCAATCGAAAGTGTAAGATGGGGTAAAGTGAAATAAAGAATGAGAGAACTACTCTCCGTATAAAGTAGTTTGAAGGAGACTCGTAATTCTAGGTCTGCCTTAATCCTTCTCGCCACAAGCCTATTCCTATCTCGTAGTCGGCGAACAAGCAGGCAGTTATGGTGATGTGTATTACTTAAGACGTGACGACGGACCCACGATAATCCGTCCCGACGTCACCGGAGGGCTTATCCAGGAACTTCCAAAGCCCACCACGTCGGTGGCCAGGTCCGTTGGCTATCGCATCATCTTAGCAATCATCGACAGCCAAAACGATTTACATATTTCTCCAAATCGGCATTTACCTCCCTAGGGCCCGGTAAATTCATTCGAACACAGCTCGCCTGGAAAGCTCATAGTTTCGACCAAATACCAGTTTTCGGCGGGGCAAGGCACCTTGGAACTATCTGCACTTAGCACGATAGCCCGCCACTACAAACGAACCATAAATCCACACAACCCCACGCCGATACGTTTTCCAACGACATCGCATCCTTTCAACCTTTCCATCGACAAGAAATATCACCTTCTTTGCCTCAACTATATCCCGTGAATTCCATCGCTTGGTAGGCGTCATGGACGACGCTGTGGGGGATTTTTGCGCCATTACCGGCGCAACTCCCCAGGTTGCACGACACTTCTTGAAACTTTCCGATGACAACCCAAGCCAAGCAATACAACTGTTCTTCGACTCCCCAGAACTTGCATCTGCTGCGAGTGAGGCTTCTCAACAGCTACCACCTGCTCCAGCAGCATCTAGCCGCCCTCCAGCCAGAAGTACCTCCGGGGCCCGCGAAGACGAACATGGAGTCGTCCACCTAGACTCAGACAGCGATGACAACGCAATGGAGGAAACTGATGATGATATTGTGGAAACATCACACACACCGCCAGCTCCGGCTTCAACAACAGCTCCGCAGAACTCTGCGTACGAAGACGACGAAGCTATGGCACGAAGGCTCCAAGAAGAGATGTACGCTGGGGGCGATATGGGTGGAGACTTTGATGCAGACGGCGTGAGAGCCCCTCTTGCAAGAACAACCGAGACACTGGTCGGGCCAGGTGCAGACTGGGGACCCGATGATATGCAGAGCAACGTCCTCAACCAGATGCGTCAAAGGGCTATGCCGAGACCAAGTAAGTTGATGCGTGAAGGGACAATACCCATTTCGTTTTGCTAACCCCATCCAGGAGGGAGGCCCAGCGTTTTCAACCAATACGCATCTTCATCTTCGATATGGGAGTCTTCCGATGCTGGACCTGTAGCGCATAGGGAGGGTCTGGCCGCTGCTACCGGGGGTCAATCAGAGACGTCTACGAAAGCTGCTAGACTTGCAGAACTCTTCCGTCCTCCATTTGAGCTAATCTCACGACTTTCTTGGGACGATGCGCGCGATCTGGGAAAAGAGGAGGAGAAGTGGATTCTGGTCAATATCCAGGACTCTGCCGTTTTCGATTGCCAAGCTCTTAATCGCGACATCTGGAAGCATGAGGGAATCAAGGAGACTGTCAAGGAGAACTTCATCTTCATGCAGTACTCGAAGGATGACCCGGCTGGACAGCAATACATCCAGTACTATTTCCAGCAACATGAAGACCAAAATGCGTACCCACACATCGCCATTGTCGATCCCCGCACGGGCGAGCAGTTGAAGGTCTGGTCCGGCCCACCGGCTCCCAAGTCCATGGATTTTCTGATGCAACTCCACGAATTCCTTGATCGCTACAGCTTGGATGTCACCGTCAGGAACCCAGTAGCCAGGCGGAAGGCCGAGAAGCCCCCATCGATGGAAGTCGAAAAGCTCACCGAGCAGCAGATGATGGACCTCGCACTTCAAAACAGCTTATCGAATGGTGCTGACAGCGAAAGGAAGCATCACGATCCTGATGATCTCACGAAAAGCATTGGCGACATTAGCAAGGGCAAAGGCAAAGAGGAGGAAGAACAGGAAGCCCAGGATGAAGAAATGGAGGACGCCAATGACGAGGTCAACGCTGCATTTGCGAGCATACCATCTGATCAACCTCATACGGAACCTACCCCTGACCCAGTCACCACGACGCGCATCCAGTTCAAGCACTCCGGTGGACGCGTCGTGCGCCGCTTCAACGTCGCGGATCCCGTGCGGAGAATCTACGAATGGCTGAAGTCGGACCCTATTGATGGCAAGGTGGGAGTCGCGTTCGAGCTCAAGAAGAGCATGGGTGGCGACCTCATCGAGATCCTGGACCAGCCGATTGCCGATTCGGGGCTGAAGAACGGGACGGTCATGGTGGAGTATTTAGAGGGCTAGGGAGGTTCGTCGGGGTTGGGTTAGATGAGATAACGGCATTTGCATCAGGGTTTATGAATGAATGGATGGGAGGGTGCGATTCGGTGGGGCGTTTGGCTTGAGTTAATGATCACGGTCTAGATCTAGAACGGAGGAGAGAAGAGTGAGATAGTTCATGTCATAGAAGGAGGACCGGTGATGGTCACACCTCGATCACACCCGAGTCTGAGCAGAGCAACAAGTAGCTAGTCGCCGTCAATCTTTTGAAGGCGCGGATTTCAACAGAAACAGAGGCTCATATAAGCACAAGAAGCAGAAGTAGTAATATACATCACCTGAAATGGAAATGAAAACGGCCGTAACTTCATAACTTGGGGTATAGCAGTAGCAAAGCAAGTTAACGATGAAACACATGCCCTCCCGGAACCCAAGTCTTGTCCCTGACACAATACCACGAGTCCGTCTCACTCGTCCCCTCCCCATGCCCCTGACTCTGATCAATACTCGCATACAAACTCAACCCATGCTTCTCCAGACACTCCAGCAGCCTCAACAGCAACAACCTCGTACTCATCGTCTGCTCCCCACTCGCCACCCACGGACTTCCATAAATCTTAAACTCCCTCGCCCCCAACGCCCGATCCTTCCACGACTCATCCTGCAACAACCTCATCGACTGCAGCACCTCCCTCACCGCCGTCGCCAACACCTCATCCGCGCCAATCAGTCTTAGCCGGTCATACTGATTGAAGCTAATGGCGATCCACTCCGCCTCCGGCGGCGGCGCCTGCTGCTTCCTAAACACAATCGTGTCCTTATCCAGCCCCTTCTTGCTGCAATCCGTGCTGACGTGGAAGATCCATCCGTTGCGATAGAGGTGCGCTAGGATCTCGCGCATGACGATGCGGGAGGGGATGGCGTCGCGGCCTTGTCCGGACCAGGGGTAGCTGCAGAGCTTGAACTCGTGGGAGGCGCCGTAGGGCGCTTCGCGCTGGATGCCGAAGGCGTAGTTGGCTTTGATGCAGGCGCGGATGCCGTCGATGTCGGAGGGGGGGAATTGGAGGCACCGGATGCGGTCGCTGCGGTGGAGGGAGAGGCTGGCGAAGGTGGTGCTGAAGGGGGTGTAGGTTGGGACGGGGTAGGAGGGGCCGGCGGCGTAGGAGGGGGGTTGTGAGGGGCCGCCGGGGGTTTTCTCCGGGGTTTTCTCGGGGAAGAGGGGATTCATTTTGAGGGTCGGGTCGTGAGAGTGTAGAGACTTTTGAAAATGTTGTAGTGATATGCTCACTGAGCGGATTTATGTTTATATCGAGTTCGAGGGAGATTTGGCTTGAATCACGCGCTGTGGAATGATGAGTGAGTGGGAGAGAACACGGACGAAGAGCTGTTGAAATAGAGATTCCATTGAATCGATCCTGGCCTACCTTTCTATAGATGTTTATACTACAGGAGGATTCCTCTAAATCTCTCACTTCGAGGCTGTGTGCTGCCAAGTATGCAAGGCTGGGTAGCTGAGAGGAAGGCGCCACGGCTGAGCCACGGATACCAAGCTCGTGGTCTATCGTGCTGACGTACGATCGACATCGCTATTTCTCTGTTGTACAGTACTTGCAGTTCAGTGCTCCATAACAGTAAAGTACAGTAAGAATAGAGCCGTTGTCGCTCAGCCTTCCTTCCCTTCCTTCCACCAGCAAACCAAAGTAAACAAAACTGCTGCCCACCAGCCAATGGACCTGGTATTCTATTGTCCCAACGTAAAAATGCCAATCGTGGATTTCTGACTTATCGATCGCTCTGGGATTTACAGGATTTACAATGATTTACAGCGATTTACAGTCGCACTCGTAAGGCCATCCAATCGGACTCACAATACCCCAGAATATCGAAACGCCAAGTGGGAATGCCACGCTTAAGCGTTTCAGCTCCGATGCACCAAAACCCACCACGTTGCGTCAACTTGCACTTTCATGCCCAGCTAAATCCAGCGTATACCATACATTCGGTAGTAGTAAATGGCCTGGATGATTGTTTATGCGACCTGCACTCTTACACTCCCTTTTTGACTTTTTGTTTTAAGTGGTTCTCAGCGAATGTGTAGCTCCTTCCTTCCTTGTTCTCTCTGATCGTACGTGCGGGATAAGGCGCGCGTCTGTCAGCTGCAGTCTGCCCAAGATACCAACGACGACATCCCATACCGGAGAACCCACCGACATTCTTTGAGCTTTGTTGAACTTCTCCGAGAAGGATATATTCCACGCCAATACGCGATTTCGACGCGTAAACTACGAAAAAACCAGCTGCGACGGAGCCTGGGGGAATACAGTGGGAAGCAAGGCGAACCCAGCTCCCTTCAGATAAGGAAATCGGAAATCGCTAGAGTTACACAAAAAGCTCCACAACAGGAATTCTAAATTCCCAGACACAAAATCTTGAGAAAAAACTTTGATCTGCAAAGATGACCAGCGGCATGGGAGGCTCGGTCGATCCTGAGACTCTCTATACGAAGCAGAATTGCATTGGTACGGAAGATAGCTAATTATGCTTTTTTGGAGCTGTTGCTGACTATCTCCAGGCGGTGGGAGCTTTGGCAAAGTCTACAGAGGGTAATTTGCCCCTCCAACTACTACAAATTATATTTGCTAACTCCAAGAAGTGTAGACAGACGCACCGGCCAGTCCGTCGCTATCAAAGTCATCGATGTCGAAAATGCCGAAGATGAAGTCGAGGATATCATACAGGAGATCTCGATTCTGTCGGAGCTCCACTCTCCCTACGTCACACAGTACCACGGCTCATACCTCAGGGGATCGGATCTATGGATCATAATGGAGTTTTGCTCGGGCGGAAGCTGTGCGGACTTAATGAAGCCAGGTTCCATACAAGAAGAATACATATCGATTATCATACGGGAGCTTCTGATGGGGCTGGACTACCTGCATGGAGACAAGAAGCTGCATAGAGATATCAAGGGTATGGGTTCCATGCTGAATATTGAGATAGTGGCTAATTTATGACCACAGCCGCCAATGTCCTCCTGGGTTCGAACGGGCAGGTAAAACTGGCCGACTTCGGCGTTTCGGGGCAGCTCTCAGCCACCATGACGAAGAAGAACACGTTCGTTGGCACGCCATTCTGGATGGCTCCGGAAGTTATCAAGCAGTCTGGGTACGACCACAAGGCGGATATTTGGTCGCTGGGTATTACTGCGTTGGAGTTAGCGAATGGGGAACCACCTTATTCCGATATCCATCCCATGAAAGTTCTGTTCTTGATCCCAAAGAACCCCCCGCCAAAACTTGAGGGCAACTTCACGAAGGCGTTCAAGGAGTTCATTGAGCTGTGTTTACAACGGGACCCGAGGGATCGGCCGTCTGCAAGAGACTTACTGAAGCATCCATTTGTACGCCGAGCGAAGAAAACCTCCTACCTTACGGAACTCATTGAGCGTCATGAGCGATGGGCAATGAATCACAAGAGCGACGCAGAGGACTCGGATGAGGAGCGGGACCAACCTCAACAAATGAGCCAGGAGAACGAAGACTTGTGGGATTTCGGTACTGTCCGTCCTGCTGGCGGGAAAGGGGGCAGCCGATATGGTCTTGGTGCTATGGGAGAATCCGCTACGAATGCCAGGTCTTCGAGGTCTTCGGAATCAGGGGATGACTACGCAGAGAGACCCAGAGAACGATCACCAACAAAAATGAAGGACTCGGGGTATATTTCCAGTGTCGATACGGTAAAGGCACAAGTCCAAGGTGGTAGGCAAGCCTCGCCTCAGAGACGCCCTGTACCATCGATGCCACAGCAATCACCCTCCAAAGTCCCATTACCTCCGTCCCCAGTAAAACCGTTGCCACAGTTTCCACAAACACCACGAACGGCATCAGTAGCACCACAGGAGACAACCGATTCACCTGACTATGACGAGTCGCTGCGTGAGCAGCTACGCAAGGACATGGTCTTCCTAAACCTAGGCGCAACGCCGTCCCCGCAGCCACCAGCTCCACCACCACGGAATATTGTGCTACAGCCACCGCAGCCACCGCAACTACACCTCAATACGCAACAACCACCACCCCTACAGCGACCAACCGGCCAGCAACCACTTCCACGCCTGACACCCATAAAGCTCCCCGAAATCCCCCCTTTCCGAGGCGGCGGCGCAAAGCCCCTACACAACTTCACCAACCAACCGCAACCCGGCCCCGCCACATCCAAACCCCAACCCCTTCCCTCAGCC
>JPKE01002681.1:0-15588 GCA_000750995.1 Pseudogymnoascus sp. VKM F-4520 (FW-2644) | reverse complement strand
CAAGGAAAAGTGTCCGAGGTACTGATATGTCCGACGTACTGATAAACCACGTTATATAGGGATAATAATAGACCAACAACAAACATCCCCAGCGAGCTTCTCGAAGTATATCCACTATGGTATCAAGACGACTCGGATTTATGACCACAACTAGACGATATAATATTATGGCGTATCTTGGCACCAAGGGAAGCTTTTCGATGTCCCCACCCATATGAACTCTAATAGCTATTGTATCCCCTCTCTCCCCATCGTCAATCCCCCTCACCGCGATTTCTTCATCCGCTTCTTCAGCAACTTATCTTGACCAGCTCCTGTCATGAAAATCTCTCTGTTCCTATCAATCGCGGCGCTCATCCGCCAGACCACTTGTTCCCGCGAACCGGTCCTTGAAGCCGACCCAAACTCAGCTGCAGATTGCGTCGAGTGGTTCAACAACGGCCCCGAGAACGAATCATGCGAGGCCATACGCGCATACTTCGGTGTCACTCCCGAAGACTTCCACAAATGGAACCCCTCTGTTAGTCTCGCCTGCGAGCCGTGGGAGTTTAAATCCTACTGTATCATTACCCAGGAGAAACTCGACGACACAGCCGCGACGGCAACTACTTCCTCATCCTCAAAAATCGCAAAAATTACCACCTCCACCACTACTTCGTCCACCCCGGACCCCTCTCCCACCTTATGGATTGCCAAGGGCTGTTATTCCCAGGAGGACTCCAAGACGCCGATTGTTGAGAAGAAGTTGAGTCCCGCTGGTGGAGACGGGGCTTTGACCGTCCCTGGATGCAAGAATACCTGTTATCTCAAGGATTACGGCATTGCAGCTGTACGGGATGGTAACCAGTGTTGGTGCAGCAATTATGTTGAGGGATGGACTAGGGATGAGACGGAATGTAATATTCCCTGCACTGGCGATAAAGAGACATTCTGTGGTGGGAAGGGGGTCTATAATGTCTTTATGGCTGAGGAGAATGAGGAGCCTTTGTCTGTCACTACTTCTCCGACAGATATCACTACCTCTGGTGCCACGACCTCTAGTGTTGGTTCGGCAGTTGAAACTGTTGCGAGCGCAACGCAGAGTTCTGGGGCAAGGAGGAATAGGGGGATGTTTTGAGGGATTATGTAGTTTTCAGCTGGGTGTTTTATTGTTGTATATGTATATTATTCAAGAATAATTAAATCGCTGTTATAGATTAGCGACGTTGGAGGAGTTGGCATGCCCTTGAGAAAGTTCGAACGTCGTGGGTTTGCGATTCAACTCGCCACATGCGACCGTAGACTTGAGGGATAGGAGAAGGAGGCGCCAAGAAAGAAGATTGGGGGGTTGGTGGGCCAGGTGGGGAGTAACTCAGCTGGTGCGAATGTGAGGGTCGCGAAGGACGGGACGGGATATGCAGGTAGAGGAATTGACAGTAGCCTTTGGATGAGGGTCGAGGTCTATCGAGGTCTCGAGGGCGTTGGGGCTTATGAGGCTCGGCAGTTTTCGTAGTAGGAGACGATTAGATATAAGATCAAGCATAACAACGCACAAGGCAGACTGACTTAGATGCTGATAGCGAATCACAGGCCCGTTCCTGTACTGTACCTTGTTGCCCAATTACCTAGCAGATGCGACTGAAGCTGATTTCGAACTTTACTGTACATAGTTACAGCCATCCGTTTGGACAGCTATGCCGAAATAGTAAGGGAAGATCTATTACTACTACCTAGTCTTTGAACTCCTGTTTGTCCTTATTGATGTCATCGTCGAACTTGCCGATCTCATTCCCTTTCTTCTGCGGCTCCTTGGCGTCGGCTGGATGACTCTCGTTTCCCTGCTGTCTGTCCTCCCGATGGTGTTTATGATGGAAAAGCTTGTGGATAATCCCCTCTTTGCGTGATGTGTGCGGTGCTAGTGACAACAAGTTAACACCATATACTAATGGATCTCGAACTGTGATAGAAACTAACTTTCTGCCATAATGAGTTCTATTTTATTTTAAAATAATGTCCGTGTCCAGACAACTGGGACGAAATATGACTTAATACTTTGAGACGTGGTTGTTTGAGCTGACTCCCGACAGACAATAGAGCGGCTCTCGTCTTATAGAGCGGTAAAAAGGAGGGGAAGGGGGATATCCCCTACGTTATGCCAGTGCCTGGTACACACGTTAAGTCTTTACTTGTCGAGATCAAGGTTAGTGGGCGAGTACTCGCTTCACTAATTTCTCGTGCGAAAGAAAGGGTTTTGGAAGACAG
Source organism: Pseudogymnoascus sp. VKM F-4520 (FW-2644) (assembly GCA_000750995.1). Taxonomy (NCBI): domain Eukaryota; kingdom Fungi; phylum Ascomycota; class Leotiomycetes; order Thelebolales; family Thelebolaceae; genus Pseudogymnoascus; species Pseudogymnoascus sp. VKM F-4520 (FW-2644). The sequence continues at coordinate 13,347 of JPKE01002681.1, read as the reverse complement.
TTGGGAGGGGTGGAAGGAAAGCTGGCTCTACAGAGGCCAGTTGTGAGGTGAGCCGCCAGTTCTGCCTCCCTCGGTACGTACTTCCCTCGGTACCTACACGGTACATGTATCTACAAAGCCATAACAAGCCACTACAATGTGATTTCGCTTACACCATCAGTTGGCAAGGCTGCGGCTGTTGTGCATGCTCGGCTACGTCAAAGTCCAGCTAATATTAGATTAGTAACACTTAAGCGCCCTAGAATTTGTGATTCTAATGACATCATTGCATTCCACCTCTCCGAACTATCAACGGTGGCCCTAATAATGACGACAATAGCGTAGCATTTAAGGTAGTGTGGCGTGAGCGGAGGGAGCGTAATAATTTCATCTACAAAGTCAACTGCAACTGAGAGTTTATCCATAACTGCGCCTGCTCTACTGCTAAGATATACGACGCTCGCAGATCACTCTATTACATCTACTTGTTTGCACTACATAAACGATGTTCTACTCTTGAGCTGGCCTATAAAATGTCCTCGACTGCGGGAGATTCGATTCGTGGGGGATACACAGGCAATAGCAAGGCTGTCTTTGTTACTATTGGAACCGTCATAGGGATCACTTGGTACATTTGCCTCGAACTGCTTCTCCGCATCTTCATCACCTTCGAACGATATAAGGGGTTGTATTTCTGGAGCTTGTTAGTCTCTACTTTGATAGGCGTCTTGTTACACTCTGTCGGCTTCCTGCTCAAGTATTTCAACCTCACGACGGCAACATGGCTGCCAATTACTATCGCCACTGTCGGCTGGTGGGCCATGGTCACCGGGCAGTCGTTCGTCTTGTACTCTAGACTGAATCTCGTCCTACAGAATCAGCTAGTCCTACGCCTCGTTCTATGCATGATCCTTATGAATGTCCTCCTGCTCATAATCCCAACTACCGTCCTCACATACGCTACCAACTTTTCAAGCTCCAATACATATGTCGCAGCTTATGATGTTGTAGAGAGGATCGAGATAATAGGGTTCAGCATCCAAGAGATTATCATATCAGCGCTTTATATCCGAGAGACCAACGGCATGTTAAAACTGAACCCAGAGGGAAAGAACCGAAAAATCGTCATGCAACTTCTTGGTATCAATCTAGTCTTCATTTTTATGGACCTAGGTCTCATCGCTATGGAATTCGCACATTTGTACATGTTCCAGACCACGATCAAGGGCTTAGTGTACGGCATTAAGTTAAAACTCGAGTTCGCGGTTCTAGGCCAGCTTGTGTCCATTGTCACCTGGCAAGATCGGAAACCAGAATCTTTAACCGACTTTGTCGACGCCTCTCGACTTACCTCTGACGTTACCCATGCGACTGCCTTGATGCGCAATAACCCTCAGACACCCCATATGCGTCCGGAAGACGTCTCGATTGCTTTGTTCGAACATATAGATCGCAATTATGATAACGTGTTTCGTCACCGAGCGGCGCATATCACCGAGCGGCACACTTTTCCCATTTGATCCCCTCGTTCAATTCCCACACACCATGCCTCTATAACAAACAATGGTTTTCCAAACATAAGAAACATCATCTTAGCCATCGAGCATTCGAAAAGACCGTACGCTCACGAGGTACCTGAAACATCTGTCTGCCACAAAATGAACGGTCAACCCCCTGGAGCTGAGATCCGCACCAATGGAGAGATCTATCGCAAGATCTTGGTGGATCCATTGAACCACACGATATCATCGCGAAAGAAGCACTCCAATGGAGGAGGAATAGGCACGTGATGGCCCCATATGGCCCCACTACAAGACTCCGTGGACATCGACTTGTGATTCGTCAAATCTCCTCGGTGCAGCTCCTCCCTTCGTCATCCGGACTCCATTCTTCAGGCTGAAAATTGGGGTTGCTGTAATGTGCAGTATTATAGTGACTATTTTTAAACATGCTTGTCTGGAAGATCTGTGCCTATTGATCGTTCCAATCACTGTCGTACTCGTACTTTGAGTGCCGAAACTGGATGCCCAAACTAGACGGAGGAACTTCAATGGGCTTCACCTGAAGATTGCGAGTGTGTTGTGGCCGTGATGGCGCGCTATGGATTGATAGAGCAACCGGGACGATTGGCGTGCCAGAGTCGTGGGGAGATACCGCCGATATAGGTGGGACATACTGCATGTTTTGTGTCGACACTGATGTCCACGCTTCATGTCGCAGGCAGGTTCCCAACGAATGCTAAATATAGATACTTGATGGCTTAATCTCACTGGTTTTGCGCACCCGCAAGCATTTCCTAGCGCTACTGCGCACATTTGCTTGCTGACTCTGTGTAAGCCAGTCAGTAAGCAAATGTGCGCAGTAGCTAGCGGTGAGCTTATGGGTGGGTATGTATAACACAGTATAGAATGCGGAATTCTTTGTATATCAATGAAGAGGTGGTAGTACTCTATTGCAATCCTAGGCTCTGCACGTGATTCAAGGCGGCAGATGGTCACCGGCCGCTCTATTTCTCAAAAAAAGCGCATTATTAGTTTTTCCTAGTAGATTTTGCGAACCTTTTGGTGAGAGACTGTGCGCAGTAGTCGCTTGGTGTGATGAGGCGGCAGAAGCGGTATCTAGCATGACATGCCTCTGCTTCTGCGCATCACTAGGTGATATCTGCGCACTTTCAGTCACTGACGTACAGAGCTGACAAGTACAGTGTTGGAGATCTCGTAAAACAGGGACAGCCACTCAAACGAAAGGTATCTCTGCAATGATCTGAAGATAGCAAACTAAATACCTAGGTTCCAACAGGGTGTTACGCCTAGTCAGGTATTGAAGGTGCGTACTCCTCGAGCAGGAACTGTTGTATGGTAACTTAATCATACAACGCCCGCTTGCAAAGTATACCGCCAGCTTTCGGTTTCGGGCACTAGGTAGTGCCCGACCCGAGTGCCGAGGCCGAAAGCTGGCCTCCAGAGGCATGAGTTGTGTACATTGCTCGTAGAGCAGCCACTTAAGTCAAGTTAGAATACTAAGTAAGCACTCGTAGTGGGTCAATCAAGCTTTCGTTGTGCCAGGCATGTAGTCTCTTTCTAGCATTGGTCTAGCTTCGATCTTAGTTGTCAGAAATAGGGTGCTTAGTAAGGCAAACAACCCGCCGATGAAGCGCGACACGAATCATCGGCGGGTTACGACGGATGGGGGAATTAAACATCTTTATTTATTTTTATTTTCGTGTAGCAGGACGCAGAGGAAGGGCCACATCTCAAACAAAAGTTAAGTCTTAAACCCATCCCAGGCTCCGATTGCTCTGCGGTGTTCAATTATTAATGTAGGATTTCTAAGCGCACACAAATATCTCGCCCCTATCGGCGGGTTTTGCAATAAAAAATGCCAGAGACTTGTGACAACTTCGAAATGACCAGTAACATGTTACTCCATATTACCCAAATCAGATGCCCAACGGTTCTTGTCCATTTTTGCGCTCTTGAAGATCATATCTGCTCTACCTGAAAAGGGTTACTTCAGCCACTTTCAAGCCCCCTCGTCTACAAACCTTCTTCATACAGTTTTTTCAAGGCGCATCCAAAAAACACTACCATCCGTTTGTACTAGTAAGGATAGCACATATGTCAGATCTTGACTCAAAGACAACTGCCGCGGCAGGTAGCATCGATTCGACATCTGACGCGGAATCAAACAAGATGTCTGTTGCCGCTCCCGCTGCCCCTCCAGCCCCTGCCATGCAGCCTCCCCCCAACGGCGGGCTCAAGGCATGGCTGCAAGTTTTAGGAGCCTTTCTCATTGTTCTCAACACTTGGTGAGTCGAAACGACCAAACCTGCTCGAAATCCGGGCCTGGTATAATCATTTACTGACGTGACCTTCCTCAGGGGCCTTGCAAATTCATTCGGAGTGTTTCAGACATACTATTCGACCACTTTGCTGGTAACCTCTAGCCCATCGTCCATTTCCTGGATTGGATCAATCCAAGGATTCCTCCTGCTCTTTATTGGGGTGTTCTGTGGTCGGGCATTCGATGCCGGCTACCTCTACCCCGTTGTCTCCCTCGGCATATTCCTCGAGATCTTCGGCATGATGATGACGTCCTTGAGCACCAAGTACTACCAAGTCTTCTTGGCTCAGGGACTCTGCGTTGGGCTGGGATCAGGATGCTTGTTCACACCAGCCATTTCTCTAGTAGGACAATACTTTTCCACTAAGCGTGGGTTGGCAACCGGTATTGCAGCAGCCGGTAGTAGTGTTGGTATGTTGCTAACTCTGATAGCTTTTGATGGGTGACGAGCTTTCTAGTCGGAATGCTAACTTTTTACCTAGGCGGGATCATCTTCCCCGTTGTAATTAGTCGACTTATCGACTCTGTTGGATTTCCCTGGGCCGTGCGAGTTATGGCATTTATTATGCTAACCACACTGGGGCTCGGTATTGCTCTTCTGCGCGCCCAGTTCGTGGAGCCGAAGCGGGAGGCGGAAGCTTGGTGGGTAGATGGAGGCGTTGAAAGTGGAGCTCGAGGCGAACCAACAAATCAATCAATAGTCCATAATACGGACGATGAAGTTCTTATACAAACACTCAATACAAGAACCTTTATTCAACCATCACACCATCACCATACCATTACACAACCGCACCACTACGCCACATTAGACGCAGGTGTCTCAAAGTGTCTTAAATTACCCACCTATTAAGGTTTAGAATGCATCTTGCACGTGGTTGTCAGCTTACGTGGCTTACAATTATAATTGTAAGCTGGTCTCCGACAATCATAAATCTTCTTGAAAGGTTAAGAGTCTTAAATCCGTTCTCACAAAATGTCACCCCCACGCCTAACCCATATCCCTGGAGAGCACGACAAACCCCACTTCAATCACAACTTCAATCACGACATCGCTCTAATCGGTAATATCGGCATAACTTTCCCAACGTCGTTATCATTTTAGTGTGCGGGGTAGGGGAACATATAGGTAGGGGTAGTTAGATGGGGTAATTGTTATCTTTTCTCGGTATTTATTGTGGCTTAATTCCTAAATTTCTAGTTTCCTGGTTTCTGGGTGGTTTCGGGGCCGAGAGAGATATTATATCATATATTCACATACTCATGTAATCTAGAATCCAGCTTCTAGATTACTAAACCAATCGATAATATGACTTCCTCAGATCTAGAGAAACATGCTATACAAAGCCCAGTACAGCCGGATCCAAATGGACTTGACGAGATATCAGCAGCAACCAAACATCGGGATGATAACTATGAACTCTACAAAGCCTCGCGAGATCTCGAAACCGACCCTGCAGAAGTCAAACGAGTACTTCGAAAAGTCGACTACAGAATTGTCCCAATCCTAGTTATAACATACATGCTACAATACCTCGACAAAAACTCCATCAACTTCGCCAGTGTCTACGGCCTCAAAGATGGAACCCATCTGGAGGGACAAGACTACGCCTGGCTTGGTAAATTCCTCCTCTCCTCTCCTCACCTAGCTCCAAACTTACAAAATCAAAAGGCTCAATATTCTACTTCGGCTACCTCTTCTCCCAATTCCCCTCCGGCTACCTCCTCCAACGCCTCCCGATAGGGAAATTCCTATCCATCGCCACAATATGCTGGGGCATAATCCTCATCACCACCCCCGCCTGCACCAGTTTCGCCGGCATAGCAACGAACCGTTTCCTCCTCGGCGCGCTCGAAGCAACCGTCAACCCCGGTTTCGTCCTCATGATGAGCATCTGGTATACATCTGCCGAGCAACCGCTTCGCCTGGAAATATACTACTCCACAAATGGCGTGGCGACCATGTTTGGCGGTCTGATCGGCTACGCCGTCGGCCATATCAAGAGTGGGCTGCAGAAGTGGATGTACGTCTTCCTGATCTTCGGGTCTATATCGATCGTATGGGGCGTAGTCTCTCTCATCATCCTCCCGGATCTGCCAAGCACCGCCAAATTCCTCACAGAGCGCGAACGCCTCATTGGCGTTAACCGCGTCGCTGCGAATCGCCAGGGGGTTAAGAACCACCATTTCTCGCGCCACCAAGCCATCCAGACGTTCCAGGACCCGAAGACGTACATTTTGTTCATCATGGCTGTCGGCGCGCAAGTTCCTAATTCCGCGCTTACGTCTTTTACAAGTATTGTGGTTGGCTCGTTCGGCTTTGATACTCTTGGGACACAATATCTTCAAATCCCCGGCGGGGCCATCCAGTTTCTGGCGTTGATTACGGGAGGGTATATATGTACCCGGTGGCCGACCAACACTCGCTGTGCGACAATGGTTGTTGCGAACACGATCTGCATCATTGGCGCCGGCTTATTAGTAGGGCTTCCAAGCGATAATAAATGGGGGCGACTGGTTGCGTTGTGGTTATGTTATTTCCAGAGTTTGGGATTCAGTCTTAGTCTCACGATGGTGAGTAGCAATGTGGCTGGGTATACGAAGAAGCAGCTTACCGGGGCTATCCTGTTTACTGGGTATTGTGTTGGGAATATCATCGGTCCACAGACATTCATCGACGCTGAAAACCGTTAGTCCCCCTATCACTCCCCCCTTACCCCTTAATCACCGACTAACATACACCTTCCTAGCCGGATACCACAGCGCCTACATAGCGATGCTCGTCGGGTATAGTATCAAACTCTCTATGGTCTTCCTATTATACGCATATATGTATACCAGCAATAAGAAGAGGGACAGGGAACAGGCGGAGCGGGGAAGGGCGAGTGATGATGAGGAAAGGGAGGCTATTGAGAAAGGGATGTTGGATGTTACCGAGTTGGATAATAGGGGGTTTAGATATATTTTGTAGGGCATGAGTAGAAAGGAGGGGAGTTGGCATGCCCCCGAGAAATTCAAACGTCGTTACACTAAGTATACAGTACTTAAGATTGATGTCTCGCTGTATTTAAGGCATCCGAGACAGTTTTGGAGACAACCAGTGAGCTGGCGCTCGGGCAATAGGCCAAGCATAGGTAGTCGAACAGTGACGTTGTTACACCGCAGCCTTGTGAAGACTTATCGTGACCCTATGGCCTATGGTATTCGACTTGCGTTTGCTCTTAGCTTTGCCATTTTAATCGGGACGGTATGGCTACGCCTCGACCACGACCAGGAGTCGATTTCATTCTTGATCAGCGAAATCTTTTTCGCTCTTTGCTTTATGTCACTTGCAGCAATCATCTACGCACCCGCCTTTATCGAAGATTACCTACAATCAATTCAGGATTTTCACAATGGCTTGTACGGTCCTACCGAGTTTGCAATATCCAATTTTCTTATTAGCATACCAACCACCTTTTTGTTGAGCTTAGTGTTCTCCATTGTCTGCTACTGGCTATCCAACCTAATATCCTCTGCTACGGCCTTTTTTAGCTGGGTTCTATGGGTATTTCTTACCTCATTAGCTGCCGAGGCCCATGTTGTGTTGGTGGCATCGATACTTCCCGACTTCATGTTTACAATAGCCTGTGCCTCGTTCCTCAACTGCCTGTTACTCTGTGGTCAGGGGTTTTTCATTTCATCTTCTAGCTTAAATGTTTTTTTATAAATTCGGCTTTCATTATTGGGATTATCTGGCCTACTCATTCCAAGGGCTAATGGTCGGCCAGTTTAGTGGCGAAACCTATAGTTGTGGCAATAACTGCCGCTGTATATACGTCTCGGACTTGGCCAATCAATGTCAGATTGCTGGGAAAAGTGATCCTGGATCGATATGAATATAAGGAGACCGGGCAATTTGGTAGAAATGTAGGCATCACGATAGCGATTATCTTTGGCTATCGATTGGCATCGTGGATACTAATTAAACTCAAAAACTAAATCTTATTACATTCGTTGGGCACCTGCATGCTCGGCCATCTTTAAAACTATATAACAAGCTACATATTTTAAGATTAATGGTCCTAGATAGTAATCTCCGTCACTTTACGCAAGCGCTCTTCCTCTTTCCAAAACTATTCATCTCTTTTCGATCGTGCTGCGAGTAATAGTAACATTTGTTCTCGGTCTTCTATAATTTAGCGCAACCTATTTCACACATGCTCTTTAAGCCTTTCTCGCTCAATTGGTAGTGCAGAAACCAGTTCGTGAGGTTACTATTGCCATATTTCATCCCGATTCTGGTAATGGTTCATGGAAAAACTTTAGGTTTAGTGTTACGGTATTCTGCGTATTGAGTGTTGTGGTAGAGGCAAGCACGACATGGAATTATGATAAAATGAAATGTAATTATCTATATCGAAGGCCAGCCTGACCTGTGGGGCCCGGATTTAGAGCAAGGTAGCAAAAGAGAGAGAGGCGCGGGATGTCAGCAACTCCACGACGCTATGTGGGAACTCCGCTTCGCTAGGCGGAACTCCGCTGCGCTAACGTGACTCCCTCCATCAATAAATCCTACCAATGTCATCCCATCTAACACGGAGAATGTAAAGTCAGGCTTCACCAAAGATACAAGGGCTTCACGATTGAATGCATTAAAATGTTTGTCTACCAGAGCTCCACCCGCCGCAAAGCATGCACTGCCTGTGCTCAAGCGAAGAGGAGATGTGATCTGAGGTTCCCGCTATGTAGCAGATGCACGGATCGAGGCTTTGTTTGTGAATATGTAAGTCAATTGTAGTTGCTTTAGCTTTTATGGGTCTAATAGATGCAGGCTATGCCCCCTAAATTAATTGTCGAAGCCAGAGATCAGATCATAGACCAGAGCTTAACTTGGACGTCTCCACATATCGATGAGCAACCTATTCAGGACACTGTGCCAACCGACCCATCAACGTGTGTTGCCTTTGAAATTGTCGCCTCAACTAAATATGACCTGTTTTATATCAATTCTTTCCCATACCCAGAGCGTGCGACCATTAAGCAGGAGCAATTGGATTTCTGCATTTTACAGTTTAAAGATATTATATTACAGTTGGTACAGCAAAATCGATCACCTTTCATTCACCACGATTCATATCAACTTATGCCACCAGTTGCCTATCAAGACCTCCTCGGAATCAGCGCCATGTATTGTCAAAAAACGCCTCAAAACCAGGCCATTACCTTCTCAATGCTCGATAGCCGAATCTCAAGTCTTATTGGATCTTCAAAATCTTCGCTGTGGTCGACGAAAGACTACCTAGTCGGTGTTCAAGCAATGATTATCTACCAAATCATTCGCCTCTTTGATGGCGACATTCGTCAACGGGCCAAGGCAGAGGGGCAATTCAGAATACTTGAGACCTGGACATCCCAGCTACATTCAACAAGTAATATATATTACAATGAATCCGACACTGAATCCCCTTATCAGCGCTGGATTTTCATCGAGAGTGCAAGGCGTACAGTCACAATGTCTATCATGGTGCAAGCAATATATTCAATATTCAAAAATGGATACTGCACTACCGTCCCCCAAATGACAACTTTACCGGTCTCCGTGAATGGCGCACTGTGGGTCGCCTCAGAAGACGCCTGGTGGCAAACTACTCTTGGTTTCGGAGGGGAATTGGTCACGTACCAAGACTTCCTAACACAGTGGAACGGAGGGCAAGCTCTCTATACAGGCACCTACGAATCAATATTGTTAGGTGCTTGTAGGCACAATATTATACGGCCACCTCTTATGCTTTTGTAACAAATTATATCCAGCTATCGTTGTTGAGTGCATGGGTTACGGTTAGCGTGCGGGCTTTCGGTGCGTCCTACAGCGGAACTCCGCTACCTGCATCTTATTTTGGACAAGACAGGAAGGACTCACATCTGATTTGAAATACTTTAAGGATTAATTCAAGTTGGAGAGCATTAGGATTACGAATCCAGTGTGGGACGCTTGGAAGATGGAAATATTTAAAGAGAGCACAGTTCCACCTGCGTATCAACCACCATCTCGCCGAACAGCTTCGATAACCAGCTTCCAAGAAATCATCACATCGACTTCTAAAATGTCTTTATCCTACCAGATCAACATCATCGACCCTTTGCGCTCGCATCTATCACCTAACTTGCTCAGCAACCTATCCGTAAAGGAAGCTCCCATCCCCTCTCCTGGCCCTGGTTCGGTCCTCGTCCGCATTCGTGCCGTTAGCCTGAACTTTCGCGATCTTCTCTGTCTTGCCGACTCCCCTCTATATCCGACCCGGACGCCTTCGGGACTAATTCCGTGCAGCGATGGCGCTGGGGAAATCATTAGTGCTGGTCCGGGCAGCATATGGACGGATAGCATCGGCGATGCAGTGATCCTCCTAACGAATCGAGATTGGATCGATGGCGACGTGGATGTGGTTTCCATGGAAAATAATTTGGGTTCGGGAACGGCGAATGGAACTTTAACCCAGTACATGATTGTTCAAGATCCATGGCTTATCCGTGCGCCAAAGAATTTGTCTTTTGAGGAGGCAGCAGCTTTACCTGGAGCGGCCGGGACAGCGATGAACGTCCTACAGTCTATAAGCGTTGGAAAGGGAACGACAGTCGTGACGCAAGGTACGGGTGGTGTCAGCTGTGCTGTTATTCAGGTAAGTTGCATGGTTAAGTGACGGTATCACTCTACTGATAAATGGAAAGTACGCAGCCGCTCTTGGAGCGAGAGTTATTGCGACCTCCTCTACGGACGAGAAGTTACAGATTGCGAAGAAGCTAGGTGCCTCGGAGCTGATCAACTATAAGACAACGCCAGATTGGGCTGATGAGGTACTCCGACTCACAGACGGTAAAGGCGCTGATTTAGTTTGCGAAGTGGGAGGGTCCGGGACACTGGAACAGTCTATAAAGACACTGAGACAAGGGGGTACAGCTTGCCTAGTCGGATTCTTGACTGTCCCAAAGCCAGTGGATACTTTGATGTCCCTTATTACGCAGGCGAAGACGTGTAAGATCCTAACCTAGGAAATATGGAGATTTTACTAACTATGACACAGTGAAAGGCATTTTGGTGTATAGTAAAGCTATGCTCTCACGAGTAGTGGCCCTAACAGAGGAGCATGACATACATCCCTATTTGGGGAAAGTATATAACTGGGAAGATTCGCCACAGGCATTTGAACAGATGAGACAGCAGAATACAGTGGGGAAAATTGCGATCAGAGTATAAGGTGTATGTATAATGAGACTTGAAATCGATAGTTACACACAGATAACAGGGCTGTGATCTGGGCCGTGAGCGTCAGCGCCATAGCGTGAGCATTGCCAGCGGTCAATGTTAGATTTTCCTATTTAATTCCAATATGATTCTTTTTCCATGTAGGACCTCACACATTCGAGACGGATTGGATAAGTACGGGGTGTCAACATTTACATTTTCACACGCCGACGATAGTTTTGACGACGTGGGCAATCAATATATCATTCACAGCCAACATTACAAAAGTACAGAGCTCGAGTCAAAACGAAAATGCTTTGTTGGTCGTGCTTCTCTTCGCAACTAAACAAGCAAGCTCGCACAGCTAACAAAGATTGCCACCAGCAACATATTCGCACGGAAACTAGGTCCACTGGCACTATCATTACCAGCACTCGGCAGGCTCTTTTTGGCGGACCCTTTGTTCGAGCTGCAAACTACCGCATCCTTCGACTGGTCCGACGAGCGAAACCGAACAGTCGCACTCACAACTTTCGTAGCAAAGGCTTCACAATCTAGATCCCCCGTTGATTCTATTGTGATGAGAGACGCGTCGGATAAGGCCGGAAGTTCGATGCTGCAAAAAGCAAGTTAGCTTCGATATCGCGCGTAAGGGGGTTCAGTAGTGCCTACGCATTAATGTTTCCCACTATCCATAGACCTGCTCCAACAGTAGTCAAGCTCGGAAAGGTTAGGCTGATGGGTGGTGCCTCTGCTCCATCTTCCGCCGAGAGGTCTGTGTGGAGAGACCACTCAACAACTTTGAGCTTCGGCATCTTGAGGCTTTTCACTTTGTCCGCATTTTGTATGTTAATCTGCCCTGTAACATTGACCAAGTCTGGGAAGTCGACGGTAGTGGCGTTAAGATGTGTAGGCCAATCCCCGCTAACGTAAACCGAGTCGACCTTGATAAGGTCCGGGACCACGAGCGACTCATCGAATTTAGAAGTATCGCTAACTTGAAAGGTGTAAAATGCCTCTGTGCATACGGGAACAGCAGTAGCGTTATCCGTGGAATTCAATGTTATAAAGTCATCTTTCCGTAAATTGTATTGGTCAAGGCACTGATAGGCTGTGCTCTGTGTGCAGTTGACCATAGCAGTCAGTTCCGCAGTGGAGTTCGGATGCAAGAAGCCATTGCCGCATATTTTCGCTATTCACCCGCAAATCAGTACGGGAAATAAGGCGCCACTGCAACATATTTGCTAGAAGACCAGCAGCAGAAAACAAGAAGAGAACGTACGAACTGGCGCTCTTGCAGTTGCGACGGCAGCCACCGATGCGGCGAGAAGATGAGAAGAGAGCTTCATGTTTGGAGATTAAGATTATTTGCAATGTGTGCCCGCGTCACCCAGACCATCGACAAGACATTTTAGGGGATTTCAATAACATTATATATCTCCAACACGTCTCTGCCCCGCGGTGCTCGTTGGAGCTAATCAACCATATGCTGTTTCAACACTAATTACACCGATGATATATCCGCCTTGGCCCCCTCAGCCCTAGAGGTACCACCCTATAATACTCCCTGTACGAGTATCACAATGCGGAGAAGCGTAGCAAAGCGGTAACGCCGAGAGTAGAAGGGCATTCACTAACCGCAAGGATACTAAAGGCGGCCCCCACAACAACAAGGTTGTTTTGGGGGCGGTCAATGCTGGAATCCCGTTGTGGAAAACAGGATGCTTAAAGAAGCCTCTCATCCAATTGATGCATACCATTCGTCAATGATTCTCCAAAATTGGATGACAGACGCCACATATCTGACAAGACGGGGAATTGTTGGTACATGCACTATTTGTTGAAATGATTCCAACACAGAAACTTATTTTAACGTCCGGACGTGGGGTCCATGACTAATAATAGAAATGCCAAGTCGAAGGAGCTGCCAATCCTCAATCCTCAGTCGGAAAATAAGAAGGCGGTCTATAAGATGTGTGCGTCGTTAAAGAATTACCTTTAAAGGTCACGTGCAGTGGTCCACGTGCCACATTAGCCGCGAAACACTTATTTTGTCAATTTTTTTATGCAGCCGCCTGTCAATGCAGCCCCACGTGTACGTGCGACAAAGTACCGCATCTACCCCGCCATCCCAAAAACTCAATCCCACAAACTCCAACTCCCTCAACTTCCCCAGAGCTTCAACCCGTCATCTCCTCCCACCTCAACCACCCAGCGACACCCTCAACCACCACCACCACATCGCCCATCTCACATCCCCAACCATGGCCGCCCCCCTCCCCACCCGCGCGCCCTCCACCCGC